>QFEM01013599.1:0-10750 GCA_003316205.1 Boletus bicolor
TCCATTTGTTCCTTCCCCGCTCGAGTGCAAGATATGTGATTGTCTGATCGGGAAGGTATGGACAGGCCTCCATGAAGATCAGAGCCGTACGGATACCACATTACTAGATGTTCCAGAGCGGTGTTCCAAGCAGGTCTATTAAGCTGAAAGTGTACGGTAAGCGTGTGGTTGCGTCCTAGCTAAACGGCCCTAACCAGGAGCCGGAATTGCATAGCACACATCACCGACTCTCAAGGTCCACGCCTTCGTCGTTCGACATATCGGGCGCAGCGCCATCGTCTATACCGTCAATTGCATCCCCCTTGACCTCCACCAGTCGCTTCTCCTCGATCAATGCACCCCCATCGCCGTCAAGTGGGAGTGGTTCATCTTCTGGATCGGGGTCGGTCAGTGTCAACGTCGAGCCTTCGGCGTCACAGAAATCGTTCAACGTCAAGGGACGCATGGTAAATCCCTAGATCGAAGATGAGCGACGCAGAATAGCAGACAACTGAACGCACCTCTTCTCCCACTCTCTTGATCGCTTCCTCGTCATGCGCCATCTCTCGCATGCACTCCCGCACAGGTACCATTGCAGCGCTCCGACAGAGTTCGCGTAGGTCCGAACCCGAGAATCCCATCGTCTTGACCGCGAGCACTTCAAGGATCAAAGAAGGGTCAAGCTTGGTGTCTTTCAGCATCTGTATATTCCGAAGGTTAATCTGGACAGAAAGGAAAAGTTTCGATCAAGAACCATACCAAGGATAGTATCTTGAATCGCTGCTCTGCGTTTGGCAGACCAACAGCAAATCGTTTCGGCATGCGACGTAAAATAGCAGGGTCAATGTCCATGGGTCGGTTTGTCGCTCCGAGAACCATTATTCGATCCTCTCCCGATGTCAATCCATCCCACGACCTGCGTCATCTGCCTCAGAGAACGCCCAGTTCCAGAAACGGAGTGAGAGAAATAGTGGCATACGTCATAAATTCAGCCTTTATCATGCTCATCACCTCGTGATCATCTGTTCTCCGCTCTCTCAAAAACGTATCTATCTCATCCACGAAGATGATCGTTGGTTGCATTTTTCTAGCGAGACTGAACAGCCCTGCGACGAGCTTGTTTGATTCCCCGAACCACTTGTTGGTGAGTACCGATGCGGGAATGTTGATAAATGTAGCTCCCGATTCCTTGGCAAGGGCACGTGCAAGCATGGTTTTACCGCATCCGGGAGGACCGTAAAGAAGGACTCCCTTTGGTGCACTGAGGAGTGACGAGGAAGAAGTGAAGAGGTGTGGGTACATTAATGGATATATAACGGATTCGCGAAGAGAAGCAATGATGGAATCGAGGCCGCCAATGTCTGCACCGCCAAAGTTAGTCGACTCGCTCACAGTATGGAGGCGTTAACGAAAGTAGAGTAATTGCCTACCTTTAAACCGTACTTGGATATCATCAGGACATACAACTTCTTTTGATATGGACACTACAAAGCTTTCATTCAGCGAGTGTATGGTAGAAATTGATGCAAATCTGCGCACGTTCGTATTCGTCCAGTTTCAGTCCTTTCTTCCCCAGCTTTGCTAATATTTGCGAGCGGTGTTTCTCTGTTTTCTTATCCACTTGATGTTGACCGATGAACCACTATAAATGGGGCGTATGAAGAAAGTAGGGCAGAGGATGTCAACATAAATGCAAGAAAACCAGCAAGCGAGGATGAACAGCACACACACGGTAGGCATAATGTGCAGCAACCTTCAGGAAATACACCAAACATTGCGAAGTAAATCAATATTTGGCTAGGATCATATGTTTACTGTCAACACACCTGCGACACTATAAGTAACGCGACTATGACAACGAATGCATTAGCAACCAGACAGTTCCGAAAGAGAAAGTGCGCTCTTTGAGACCAAGGAAGTATAAAATACACACCATTGACAACAATTCGTCTTGTGGTTAACTGGGACGACATGTTTGAATGTTGAGGTGAAGGATAAGAGCGCTATACGGTGTTGTCCACGCCGCTGTCGGGAACAAAATAGTAAAAAGTGGATGAGAAGCCCAGAGACGACTCTCAACTGCTTTGGTGATCGCTGAACAGCACACGAAATATGACCACGATAAGGCCTGTGTCACGTGAACTGCTTACCATCGGGCCGGGCTCACTCAGGAGAGCCACAAACAAAACAGGTCAGTCGATTGACTCATTAGCGGCTGAACTTTGTCGTCTCACAGGATAATAAACTCTCTGTCAGCGCTCACGAGTGCCATATGTTTTAATATGTTTCAATAACTCGGCTGGAGGCTGTCCTTAGTCCTCAGCGCTGGTCGCGTAATGGTCGTTTGACTCGAGAACTCAGCTTTCCGATACAGGAACAATTTGATGGGCGCTCATTTGGCTTCCAGTGACCCACGCGACCTTTCTTTTCCTCCCTCGACTCAGCACCACAGCAGATTCGCTCACCGTCTCATATCGTTGGTGGATCCTATTTCAAAAGGGATGTTGACCCATTCCGGTGTGTAGACATCCCCATCATCACCAGCGCTCTGGCTGAACTAAGTCAAGATGCCTCGAAACCGCTGGAAATTGTTCATAATAGCGGGGTAAATGCAGTCGCTTTTTCACCCGATGGGACGTATATAGTGACAGGCTGCAATGACGGGACGATTCAACAATGGCGCGTAAGCGATGGGAAGAAGATGGGAATGACGATGAATGCAGATGGCTCAGTTCTCGTCGTCGCCATCTCTAGCGACGGAAAGTGGATTGTGAGCGGCGGATTGGATTCTAAAGTCACGGTTTGGGATGCAAAGACACAAAAAAAGGCCGTCGAGTCAACACAGGCTAGCGAGAAATGGGTCAGTGCATTGGATGTGTCACCAGGCTCGACACGATTCGCCAGTGCATCGAGCGATTGCACAACAAACATCTGGAGTCTCACGACGGGCCAGCGACTCGTTGGCCCGTTGAAGCACAGTAACCGTGTAGAATGCGTCGCATTTTCGCCCGACGGCGACCACGTCGCTACCTCCGGCATCTACGACTGCTTGCGCATTTGGGACAGTCGCGATGGCGACCTGCTCGTCGACGTCCCCGGTTTCTTCCCCGAATCTCTTGTTTGGTGGCGCGATGACCGAATCTTCGCATCGACATGGTCAACGCAACGATGGATCGATGCCGTTTCAGGGACCATGCTCCTCGAACTTCCCCGGACCGACGGTACGGCCACAAAAGCGCACCTCGCCGTTTCACGCAATCGCAACTCTGTAGCAGGCCTTGAAAGGCATATCTTACGTTTGTGGGATCACGCCACCCATGCGTGGAGCCCCACTGCACATGAAGTCGGCTACAATGGGTGTACCATCGCTATCTCATCCGACGGCCATCATCTCGTCACCGGGGGAGAAGATAAAATTTCCATCTGGAATCTTGTTGGCAGCATTCCTGAGGGTATTGACGAAGTGAGTACATCCTTTTCCCGATCATTTCGTTGGCTGATAGGGTTATTTCACGACTGAGCACCCAAACGCTGTGGTAAGGACATCGTAATATCGAGCTGAAACAAATCTGATCATTATTTTCATACCTCTAAACAGTTCATGCGTATCCCTGGTGTAATACAACAGCTATGGTTACATGGTGACCTGGAATCTGCTATGGAAATACTATCTCGTGACATCGTCTTGAACGGAAACTCTCACCATGCGTTCGCCAATCGTGCTCTCGTCCAAGCTCGTTTGCAGAAGTGGGGCAATGCACTCGTCGATGCCGAGACGGTAATTAATCATGCCTCTTTCTTGGACGCGACATTAAAATACAATCGCCAGTCGATCGACATCCAGCCGTCGGTTATAGGATGCATCGCGAGGAGTATTGCACTCGGTGGTCAGGGCAGACACGAGGATTCCATGCAAGCATTTGATCTTGCTTTCAGTTACTGCAGGGCAGAACAAGTGAATTATCTTCTGCTTGTCAAGGTATGCATGACGTACGAATGATGTCCAGGTCTCACGACCCTCACCATTCTGTCCAGTCAGTCATCCTGTTCCTTGCAGGACTGCATCGCCACGCCATTGCTCGTACAATTGACTTGGTCAAGTCTCTGCCCGGTAAATTATCGCATTGCTATGTTGTCCAGGTAACGTACTGTGCCGCTGTTCGTCGCGAAATACGTCGTTCATATCATCTGCAGGCGCACATGTCCGTTCTCAAAGCGAAATCCGCAATCGAGTCGCGCGATCATGACTATGCAATACAGCTTTTGACATTGGCAACAGATCCTGGGGAATTCTCGCAACTCCCAGAGTTACTGACTATCTCGTTGGTATGGTCCATCTCACGATCATCAGTACAGGTGTTGAACGACTAGCAAAGATCACTGGATGGAGTTTCAACACTCTCAGATTTGAACTCCATCAGAAAAGATGCGAAGCTCTCTTCGCCGCGGGCCTCACAGGAGGTGCAGTAGCCTCTTTCCTCGAAATAGATCTCGGCGTGGAAATGAACTCAAAGGAGATGGAATGGGTCACCGGTAAGGACGTTTACGCATGTTCTACTTCAGTTGTTATTGACATTTCTCCACAGATTTCAGGAGGCGATGTATGGATAAATTGAACGAGCTAGGGGATGAAGCCATGGATTCCGCTGCACATCGTGACGCCGCTGCCTATTACTCTTCGGCATTGACCCTAGATCCCTTGTCGACAGATGTGCTGGACAGGCGAAGCAGAGCGCACGCGGCGATGGGTGACTGGGAAGCTGCGCTGGAAGACGCAAATGCTGTATGTGTGGTATTCTTTGGTCCGGCGATTAGCCAATGACATGCATCTTAGGCAATCGCACTTGATCCATCACACCCTTCGGGCTACGAGAGGAAACATGCAGCGTTGCATGGTTGTGGTCGTTACGACGAAGCAATCGAAACACTCAATGAGATGCTTTTAAAGTTCGAACAATCACCTGATCGTCATACTCGTGGTAAATGTCTTCCGTACCCCGTTGAACATCTCATAACGAAATTCTGTCTGGCAGAACTATACAACCACTACGTAAACCCATCACAGACGATAGCAGCCATTCATAGCTTCGCCAAGCACACCCAACGTGAATTTCCGCTCGTCCTTATCGACACCAAGAATGGTCATCTCTGTGATGAACAAGAGCGGATACGCATGTTTGAAGTGGATCCAAAGTTCAAACAGCTCGTTTCATCGATGGTATCACAGATCGACAATACTGGTATCGACCAGATAGTGCGAGAATACTTCCGATACGCTACTTTCTCCCATACGTGGGAGGGAGACGAGCCTCTCTATCACGATATCCTGCATGAATCAGTACACAACCTCGCAGGATCACCCCAGGTCATGAAGTTACTGATGTTCTGCAAAATAGTCTGGGAAGCGGGTTTTCGCTGGGCCTGGAGCGACACCTGCTGCATCAATAAAACGGACGGCGCAGCATTACAAGAATCACTCACTTCAATGTTTCAATGGTATCACGAATCTTCGCTCACCATTATTCACCTCAAGGGTGTATTATCCGACTCTGAGCTCGGAGCCCTGGTGGAAAGTCTCTGGAATACCCGCGCATGGACCCTCCAAGAATTCTTCGCATCCAAGGTCATTCGGTTCTATACTGAAGACTGGAAACCTTATCTCCCTCATGAGAATATTTTCAATCACAAGGAATCCCCTGTCATCATGCAAGAGATGGCACTCGCGACTGGGATTGAGGCAAAGGAACTTCTCTCTTTGCGTCCAGGATCAGAGAACGTTCGACAGAAGCTCCGCCTTGCTTCAACTCGCTTTGCTACAAAGCAAGAAGATATCGCTTACTCGTTGTTCGGGATATTTGATGTCTCTATACCGGTCACGTATGGTGAAGGGCAACGGCGTGCGCTCGGTCGTCTTTTACAAGAGGTCCTCACGCGCTCCGGGGATGCCACAATCCTGGCCTGGACTGGGAAGGCATCGGACTATAATAGCTGCCTCCCCGCAGAGATCACCGTCTACCGCGAGCCATTGACACCGCACTTGCCATCGCCCATCCCAGACGACCAGATGGAAGCACTGCTTTCCGAACTGCAGACTTCCTTAACTCTCCATGATTCCGCTGTGGAGTTGTATGATAGACTTGTCATGCTTCCGACGCCACGCCTCGTCAGTCGCCGGCTAAGCCTGTCATGCGTCGTATTTCTACTGAGAACGGTTAGCAGGCCGTTCACCGCCGGAGACAACTCTTCTGTGCGCGTTTACCGTGCCACGGCATCTGCGCTCGGAGAGGTAGAGATTAGGACATCGGATAACTTAGCCGGCCTGACCAATCTGGTGCTCGTACATCCATGGCTTCAGTGTCTCTTTGACCCCGTTCTTCCGCACGAAGATATGATCGCCGACGACGTGGAGTCGCTCGCGCTACACGTTACCTCGGATAGCGACTCCCTTGTCTCTCATAGGAGTCCAGCAAGAATCTCGTTATCGCATGTTATACAAACCTTGCAGCTTCCTTCTCCACTCGACAAAACCACCCGCGCGTTGCGGTTATTCGTTCGTCTCAGACAGCCTTTTGGGGCACTGCTGCTTGCACCCCATTCGGCCAGGGAATACAAGCGGGTTGCGACGGACAATCCGATCACCGTGTGCATCCGCAAGGAAGTTTCTCCGCACTACCTTATGGACAAGATACGTACCCTAGATATCCTTTAAATCTTTGGACTCGGACATACTTTAACGTTCATTCACGATTGCAACGCTTGGCTTCTGATACGGTTACATTGTAGGAGCTCTCATTTCATCGTTTGGGAATCTCACCAGTGCTCGCTCATCTTTTTGGATATCATCGTTACAGATTACATACATGGTACTCACTAATCACAATTCCTTGATCACATTATACGTATACTGTACCCAATTTTATCACAAGATACAAAGGGCGTACCATTGTTCTAGAATGTACGTATGTACATGAACCCAACGTGTCACTATTCTAGCTAACACCTTTGGTGCTAATGGAATACCTCGAAGTAAGAAGGGCAGTGGAGGGACTTGCGCCATATTCGGACTCCCAAAACGCCACATTGTCGCACACTCTCTGGTCAGGAAATTGCCAAGGACGGCCTGGGGCCTCTTTAGTTCCTGAACTAACCCTTGAATGTACAAGTAACAAAAAAGGGCTTGCCTCGCTAAGTGCAGCACTTATTACAGTTACATAGCTGGTAGGCACAGAAGACACTGCACACCATAGTTCCAAATCGATCTTTGTCGATAAGGAATGTGGATATAAAGCGACCACGAGTCGACGTATGCAGATTTCCTCCCTGCTGGATCCCCAGCCACCCGAACCACAGGAATCCCCGCAGGTGTAACATTAAGCGCTTACGATGACTACGACTGGTGCGTACCGGCAGGATAGGGCGAAGGTGCAATGTTAATCATTCACAAAGGTCATGCCCCGAAATCGATCGACATTGACTGCAAAGATACACTCCCTGTCTCGGTCGCCTTTACATCCAACGGAAGGGAAATCGTGACTAGCGAGCGCTACATCGGTGGCCAGCGTGCCGGAGGGAGGATTCGGCGGTGCCCGACTCAAGGCGAGTCCTTGGACAAAAAGGCGATAGTGCTAGTGGATACGAACGATGGCGTTGATGGCGTTGCCGTGTCAAAGGATGGCCAGTGGATCGTGAGTATCATGGGAAATAAGGTGGTGGTGAGGAACACGACAACCGACGAAGAGATCGAAGTAGGCGAGCACACTTTGGGGGTGCATACGATCGATGTGTCCCCAGACTCGACGAGATTTGCTTCGGGATCGGAGGACAAGACTGTACGTATATTCAGCATCACCACCGGACAAAGACTGGTGGGCCCCCTCCAACACAGCAATGAAGTCGTTGGGGTCAAATTTTCTCCGAGTGGTGAACGCCTCGCAACTGCGGCAGCTGGAGATCCTGTCCGGGTATGGGATGCTCGCACGGGCAACATGTTCTTGCAGACCCGGGATCAGTATTTCTATACCCCCACTGTTAACCTCACTCAGACATGTACTCCCCTCGGATGGTCCAGCGACAGCCAGCGTGTTTTCGTCGTAGCCTCTCTTCGCATAGCCTCCAGAGAGATCACGTGCCAGTGTATCAGCGTACCGTCATCCGACATGACCTTCCTCCCCCTGTTGTGGTCTCAATCAGTCCCTGCCAGCAATGACTCGACGCTCTACTCGCTCGCGACCAATGGGAGATTCATCGCATGTTCTGCGGGCGGATTTCTTTCGTTTTGGGACCCTTCTTCATCCACCGAGCGTCAAATCGGTTCTACCATCAGATTACAGGATTCAATCCTCTCCATTGCTCTGTCGTCTGACCATAGTTATCTTGCATGTGGTAGGGGCGACAAGAAAATCACAGTCTACGCTCTCAGGGATATTCTTCCTCTGCATGCTATCCTTGATGTAAATATTCAACCACATCAGCTGACTTCGATGTGATCTGACTCTTCACAGCCTACCTCTCGGCTACCTCTCATGAACGTCAGCGAGGAGGCATTCAGGTTGTGGATAAAACAAGACCTCCACAAAGCTGAAGAGAAATTGTCCCGGGAGATAAATCCCGAGAATTCTAACCACTACGTGGCACGTGCAAATCGTGCTCTTATACGAGCAAGTCTGAAACAATGGGACACGGCAATCGCGGATGCCACACAGGTAGCTTCCCATCTGATCTCCCCAGTTGCTCATGTTCATTCGAGTGTACCTGGGCCCAAGTCCCTCGCCATTCAGCGGTCGATCATCGGTCACATCGCAAAGGCCGTCGCGCTCGTTGGTCGAGGTGAACATGAGCTCGCGTTTGAAACATTTGACCTTGTCTTCCGCGACTGCAGTGCGGACGAAACCAGATTTCTCTTACTCATAAAGGTATGTGTGCCATTCGATCACACTCACTCCCCAGTTTGAATCTTTTCCGCGCAGGCAATCCTCTTGTTTGTAGCCGGAAAGCGTGAAAACGCAATAGCGCGCGTAAAGGACCTCATCGCGGGTACGGACGACAGTGCCATGTACAACTACCTCCAGGCGCGTACCACTATCCAATGCTGACGCACGGACGGCACCACTAAGATCCATCCAAGGTCCTAGCAAACATGTACCTGATGCAAGGAGACACGCAGCGCACGATGCAATCCTTCCAGTGGACGCATTCGATTTCCTTTACCCGCCAAGGCTTTCATCTAGTGACGATCCTACTGGTAAGCCTATGATCATGGTCAATGCTTCGCGAGTCGACGAATGCTCAAACTGTTCTATCCAAAGATATTTGGTCGGTCTTTTGAAGAACTCGAGATCACTGTTCGTCGTCCTCTGACGGAAGTCGTTACTGCGTGACACACCATCTGAGCCCCCAGCGTCTCTCTCATCAATGTGGTGTGATACAGATACAAAACCCCAGACAGATTGCGAAGTACGTCGTATATAGTGTATGGATAGTGGTGCTAGTCGGTCAATAAAAAGCCAATCCCTCACCTCGGGTCGGAATGAAAATAACTGGTGAATGTCAGGTTGGACCCACAGTAACACCTTGGACGTAACTCTGAAATTTGATTTCATCGCATAAAGACAACGGGGAGAAGAAAATAAAAGAGGTCGGTGTCACGAGATGACACAGGCGATCCTGATAGGGATCGGACATGCACTGACACGCTAGGTCAATGTGAAAAGTCAGAACACCATATGAGCGAGGCGGAACGCCGAGTAGCGCTTACTGTGCATAGAGCCAGTCCTTAGTTGAATGCAATGATACTGGCGCCAGCAGAGTAAAGGATGGTGTCACTCCACGAATCAATGTGCCACACTAGACCAGTCCTGGAGACGCCATCGACATAGGCATTGATGCGAAGATTAGCCGCGTGGTCGATGTCGATGGAGTTCAAGGTGACGAAGACAGCGGGATCCTTCCAGAACTCCACATCGCCGAATGTAATTCTCCTGCTCTGTTTGAGCTGCGGTTTATTCCAGGGACGCACGTCCCCCGTGTTGACAGATGTGCTAAAGATATGCTCGCGATCCTCCGGATAAGCAATCCAGCAGGCCTGCGCGGCGTAGAGGATAGTGTCTCCCCACGTCCCGATATTCAGCGTGAACCCCTTCGCATCGATGTCAGTCGCCGTGGTGCTGAGGCGCCAGTTGTAGTTTCTCTCAAGATCGATATAGTTGAAGAATACGATGACCTTGGGAGGTGTGACAAACGGGCGTTCAAAGTTGACGCGCACGGAGGTGGGATCGTCCCGGCCGCGCATGTGTTCACCAGTGAGGAATTCCAGATCGCCAGGTGCGAGGGCGAACACATGTTCGACGCCGCTGTGGAGAGTGGTGTCGCACCAGGTTGTGATGCGGCAATCAGCGCGGGACTCGGTGATATCCTGCAGCATCGACCTGACACGGATGTTGGCACTGCAGCTGATATCTAGCTGACGGATGCCGTGAGGGAGGCGGGGAGGGGCAACAAATGGACGAGGAAATTTCAGGGTAGCCCGAGTATCAGACGTTGGCTCATACCAAGGGCGGACATTCTGGGTGTCAAATTCGCGGAGAATGGGCATGACTAGTTGTGAACTTGAAGAGCAATCGAGAGGGAGTCAAGTTGGTCTTCTGAGAGTTCAGAAGTTATACGACGTGTTCCAGTTTGTGCTGCGCCTTGATTTGTAATGCCAGGTTATGCGCAGAGTGTTAGACGATGAGTAGCGAGGTCAAACGAGATCAGACGAGATAGTGGGGAACGA
>QFEM01013632.1:0-11080 GCA_003316205.1 Boletus bicolor
CTGATGTTATGTTTACCAGGTCGCTTACAACTTGCATTTGAATATTGAGTCGTGAAGCATGCGCGCGGTCGTGTACGAGGGTCCCTTTGCCGTGTCAGTCAAGGAGGTTGTAAAGCCTGTCATTACCCATCCAGACGACGTGATCGTCAAAGGTGTGTACATTTCTTATTTTGCGGGACCGCGGTATGTGTTCACACAGTTACAATTGCAGTGACAACGACATGCATCTGCGGGAGGCAAGTGTCCGCCGCTGTACTCGTTATGGTGAAGGTGCATGTAACGAGGGGCTGACCAAGGTTTGCGAGCAGTGACTTACACATGTATGAGGGGCGCACCGCTGCACAGGCTGGCATCGTGTTTGGGCACGAGAAGTAAGTCTGTTCTTAGCTCAGTGTGAACCTCTTTCTGCCGCAGAGATCCTGATTACGATATCCTCTTTCAGCATGGGTATCGTTGATGTAACTCTGTTCCTCTAGTTTTGTGCGTTTATTCACGAACGCGAACTTATAGGAAGTAGGTTCTGGTGTAACAGTGAGACTATATATGTTTCTCGTCATGTTGGGTACTGCTGACAGACTTATCCTGATCCCTGATTCGTATCGAACTTGAAGCTTCTGAATAGGGGTGATCGCGTTGTGATGCCGTTCAATGTGGCCTGTGGCCGTTGCTTGAACTGTGAGGAAGGGAAGTCAGCATTTTGCACGATTGTAAATCCTGGTTTCGTGAGTTTTTGTTGCCTTGATATACTTGCAGCTTTGAGTTAACGAAAGCCATTGCGGACCGCCTTGGTGTTTAGGCAGGAGGGTGAGCATTTCATACAAATAGTTGTTGGAGCACGTCCGACTTACTTGAACCCAAGGGCGTATGGGTACGATTTCTCCCTCTCCAAGTGTAGCTGGGGATCAACCATGGGTTTCATTAGATATGTTGCAATGGGTCCATACCAGGGAGGGCAAGCCGTAAGTCGCATGGTTTGTTCGTTTTCATCGGCTCGAATCTCGGGTCGCGCCAGGAATATGTCAAAGTTCCGTTCGCCGATTTCAATGCTCTTAAGCTCCCTCCTGGGACAGAACACGAAGAAGACTTCGCCTTGCTGGCTGACATCTTCCCTACGGTGTGTATCTTGCAATTATCCAGTCTGTGGTATTGACATGAAAATCAGGGATGGCATGGTGTAGAACTCTCTGTGCGTGTTTCACTTTCTGTTCTTGGCGTGCAGCATACATACGTCTATTTCAGGGATTCCGCCCTGGCGAATCCGTTGCCGTGTTTGGCGCGGGCCCCGTGGGGCTCATGGCAGCCTATTCTGCTACCCTGAGGGGGGCCTCCGAGGTGTATGTGGTTGATCGTGTCCCCGAAAGACTCCAAAAAGCCAAGGAAATTGGATGTGTACCAATTGATTTTTCGAAGGGGGATCCGGTGGAGTTGATCAAAGCATCGAGAGGCGGGTAGGTTTTTCTTTCGTCCGTGGGTAGGCGACGTAGCTCACTATCCTCAGGAGAGAAGTTGACAGGGGGGTAGACGGTGAGTGCATACTCAGAACTTCATACTCACTCAAATTTGTTCCCAACGCGGTCACGTTAGCCGTGGGGTACCAGGCGACAACAGGCGATGGCAAGACAGAGAAACCGAATGCAGTCTTGGAGGCCCTGATTGGTGTTGTACGTCCTACCGGAGGCCTTGGCATCCCAGGACTGTACGTGCCCAGCGATCCTGGAGCACCGGATTCTGCTGCAGCTAAGTGCGTTAAAATTCCCACATGAGCTGAGCGTATACTTACGAAGCTTGTGCGGTTAAAGGGGCTATATATCATTCCCCTTCGGTGAGTTACTAATCGAGCCCTCCGAAGGCCTTAAAGGTTGATGAGCATCCCTTTTTGTATAGGGAAACTCTTTGAAAAGGGACTGCGGATTGGGACCGGGCAGTGTAATGTCAAGGTACGTGACCCTGCTAGCTTACTTGATACCACTGGTGCCATCGTGCCGCCTTTCTGGATCGCCTCATAACTTATCTAATGACAGGCATACAATCGTTACCTCCGCGACCTCATCATCTCTGGAAAGGCAAAGCCTTCATTTGTCGTGTCGCACAACCTATCGTTGGATGATGCTGCAACAGCGTATGACAAATTCGATAAGAGGGTAGATGGATTCACCAAGGTCTTGTTACATCCTTGAGGGGTCTGAATCGGACGCGATGGATGAATTTTCTGTGAGGTTATCGAACACCCCGGGGTGCGTTTTGAATGGTGAGCACATGTAGGTTAACTCTCGATTTACTCCTGGGTGAAGTAGCATTGCTTCAGGGTGCGTCCCTGCTACTATGTACTATACCAGCATTCCTGTATGAACCCCGTCAGCTCACCAGTCGGTTTGATCACTAAATTATAGTGCGTAAAGTTATCATTAGTGGGCGGTCAGCGACTAAATCTCAGTCTCTGACCCCGTCTGGTAGAGTCCAGGGTCCGTATACTTTTACTTTAAGCACCTTCCGGAGTTCTCGCGTCTAGTACAGTCTGGAAAGGACGCCGAGGTCAAGCCATGCCCAAAGCTGATTCAAAGGGTGATCCTCCTTCGCCATCTCGGGCACCATCTCCGAGAATCCGAGTAATCCTAATATTGATTACATTTTTGAGAGCATCGCGGCGTTGATGTGGTTCGTCCAGACACGACATGCCAGCCGGAGCCCAATTGTCCATACTCAAGTACTCACCACTTACAATCCCACGACAGGCGGGGATCGACGCAAGACAGATGATCCACCAACCGAAAAACTAGATGCCTTGACATGCTGTCCGGACTCGGGTCGGATTGCGAGCACGAGAGGCAAAACCGGCACCGGTGCGTACTGTTCTGCCAGTTGACTGTTCGAACGAAACATGTGTGATGGGCAATCACAGAACTGATATGACCCCTCATCGGCGTCAGAGCCCGGACTTATCTCGCATAGTTGTCCATGAGGACAGCCGTACTCGCCAGTATTCTGAGGCGGCACAACGATTGCGTGCCACAGTTGCAGCACGGATGTCTCAAACTTGAGATTCGCGACTTTGCACTCACCGCGCGCAACTCGTCTGCGAGACGGTTGCCGTGACGAATGGAGAGTAGCATCCGCGACAGTAGAGACGATCTTGTATGTGTAGATGGCCGCAGACCAAGGGCGCGAGACCACTTGGTGTTGAGTTTCCCTTCGAGATCGAAGGTATGTTCTTTGTAAGTGATGTAACTGGGAAGGCAGCACATATGTTGACGTGTCACGCCGACTAAAGTCCGGCTTTCCATACACCATACCTTGGCCTTCAAAGACAGCCAGAGCTTTTGCCACCGTCGAAGGAGGGGCCGATATCGTCCATGGGAACCAGTACTATGGCCCGGGCCCCTACAACAGACTTCTCTACACCCTATTCCCTGCGGACAGTGATTTCATTGTTTCGCCCAACTACGCACCGGGCAACACTGACAGCGGCGCAGATTTCATCGTCTCGTCCGAAATCATCCTAAAGGTCAAGCATCCCCAGCATTTGTCGCTCAAATCGACGCGGGAGGCAGCCGACAGGTAGATTCGCCGTCGTTTGGTCGATTTGTCAGGTGTGTGTTACAGATTGCGCTCACATGATCTTACCGCCGATTCCTTTCTTCAGGGCGTGCGCCCCTCTACGGCATCAGCGCGATGGAGACTAAGCTCTGCTTTCACGAGTTCGAAACGGCGCCGATGCGCATGACTCCCCGACGCATCCCTAGCGATCCCGAGTTCACAATCGACGTTGCGCCACAGGAGCGGTGGGGCTGTGATGTCCTTGAAGCTAACGGAGAGCAGCGGCTGCGAGCATTGGCGACGTAGATCACGGAGGCATGCGGTCACCTTCAAGCTTAACGATGTTTGTACAATAATACAAGCGCTCGCCTTCGGACGTTGCGGTTTGTTTTGGTGGAGGTAGATGTTCAACATTCCCTCAGTTAATATTTCCTTGCAGGCAATCGAATGCTTGAGGTCGGGCTGTTGTATGCTCACCTCGGGGGTCCCGCATTTCCACTCCATGCTGGTCACAACGACACATCCAGTTTTCATGGGAACCCTCGCGCCACTTCCAATCTACCCTTCTACTCAGGCAAGAAAAAGCTTCTCAGCATCGCAGCTAGCACAGTTTAATCTCAATATCTCAAATACGCTCGCACAAATAATTGCACTACCACCAGCGAAACGGGATACACCTTCGACTCGTGCCTTTGTCTCCAGCTACGCCAGCGATGCAGCACAACAGATACTTGAAACTCTCATCTGGACAGACGCTCAGCCTGCGAAGCATGACAATCGCCCGCCAACGCGTCCTTCTCCTTACAGAGAAAGTCGCATCCTCTACTCCAGGACTGGAGCTGAGAACACTACTCGATCTCTGCGTTGCCTTTCCATTCAAGCTCACTTACTTGAGATCGATTCTGTCTGCAGCCCTCAGCGGGACATCCGACCTGCCTGCCGCCTTTACCTCGGAAGTTGTTCCCACGTTCTCATCCTTGCTTTCCCCATCCCGATCATCGGGATTATATGGTCTACGAAACACGGCCCGTTGCTTGACGAGCCTTCTCCGTCCCAGTCCATCAACTCTCGTTCGTCCGTTTGCGAAACCTATGGCTTGACACTAAAGTGAACATTGTCGACACCTATGATCGCCTCTACTTGCGCTGCTGCCGGCTTTATCTTCGAGATATGGATATACTCCTAGTAATCGGTAGAAATACCATACAATGCGACTAGCACAGTAAAGTAAGCAAGTCACACTGTCTACCACGCTTGGCAAGTAAGACGGTTCGCACCCATGACGAACCTCGATTCACAATACCGCCCCTTCTACTGGAAGGCCCCTCCGGTTTGGACTTTTAGAGAGTCCGCTCACGCGTCATGACACCCTTCAAGTTTTTCGAAGCAAGTACCAGTAGCGTACACGGGACCAATAACGAATAACTCAAACTTTGTCCATGGTACGTACAGCATGTGAACCAAAGATAGACGTCACAGATACTCACTGCCTGGGGGGCAGCAAGATCCATTACATATGCAGCGAGAAAGACAAGGGAAACAATCAAGCGAGAACCTCGAGAGAGGTCGTAATGGGCATAAAGTTGGCTATCGGGCAACCCCATCCATCACTTGCACTACCTCTAAGGTGAGCACGGTGATATCGGAAATTCACGTCGTACGAATCCAGATGGCTGGCATGAGCCCGAACAGCGAAGATCGAAGCGGAGGCCGTGCCAGTGCGGAACCTCATGGCATTCGCATTTCCGGGTTCGCGTCACGAGCGGCGATTACAGTAAGGTCCATATCAAGTGATACGGAAGCGATATCATGCATCTAGCCCTCAGGCCTGCAGGCCTCAGGAACCGTCCTCAAACAAGGAGTTTTGATCCACTCAAATAACGAATGCAGTATTACATATACAATAGACTTCTGATCTATACCACGAATGACCATCGCAAGGCATAACTTGACCTTCCTTTCCCTCGGGTGTCAGCGAGTACTGCTTTCTACACCGAACTATAACTCCGCATTTACTCCTCAAGGAAGAAGTAGTTACCCGCAGCTAGAAATGTCAGATTTAGATTATCGATCAAAGGAGTGCCATCGAAGCATACCTTTTTGTTCACGATCCTTGATACTGTTTAACTTGTTCACACGAGGCCTGAAGTTGGTAGGATCACGCCGGAATGTAATCTCCAGAGAGGCCAGGAAGCGGTTCATCCCCGAAAGGAGGGATTGTGGTCTGTACACGGCACTAAGTGTCGACGAATGCAACTACCATGCAACATACTTACGGTGTTGCTGTTGCTTCAATGGCTGGCTGGCCCTCAAAGACAATAACGCGGTCAGCGAGGTAAGTTGCCATGATGAAGTCATGTTCAATGACGAACGCAGTCTTCTTGGCGTGAAGAATGAAGCTGAGAATGGATAACAGAACAGTCCGCGCTTCAAAATGCAATAACATACCGTTTAATAACCTTACTGGCAATGATGCGTTGCTCAGAATCAAGGAAACTGAATCAAAACGTATCGGCAAAAACCGCCCGGAAGTGGCGAAGGTGACTGACCTGCTCGGTTCGTCAAGCAAATAAACAGATACATTGGGTTTACCTAACTCCATATTAGCCATGGTAGGTCCAGTGGCATAAAAAAACAGGTTACCCAAGGCGAGGACGATCGCAACACGTTGTAGCTCTCCTCCAGACAACGTCTTTACTTCCTGATCCATGATATTTTCCAAGCTCATTGGTTTTAGTACATCACTCTGGAACTGCGGGTGCATGAAGGCCTGCTTAATCTGCTTGAGTAAAAGCATGCGGACAGTCCCAGGGAACTTCGGAGATATTGTTTGCGGTTTGAGCGACACGGCAAGCTCCATCTTGTCCGTTTCGATATCCGGAGTAGTCACACCCGCCAACAGCCGAACGAACGTGGTCTTTCCGGTACCATTCTCCCCGAGCATCACGACGATCTCGGAGTCGGTGAAACTGCCCGTTTCAACGGTCAGCTTGAAGTTGCCCATTGTCTTGGTCATTGCAGGGTAAGTATAGTGACGGGTTTTGTCCACTATTAGCTCCTCCGCGGTTTCCATCATCTTAAAAGACAACGACTCTTCGCGAAAACGAAGATTCTCAGTGGGGATGAACCCATCGAGGAAAATGTTGATGCCTAGTTCCAAGGCGATTGGCCAACAACAGGTCAAATTCCATGAATTACTCACCTTCGCGAACAGAGTAGGGCATGGTGACAACCCCATACATAGATGGTTTCCCATACAGACAGCAAACAAAGTCGGACAAGTAATCCAAAACCGAAAGATCGTGCTCGACAGCTATGACATAGCAGCTTGGGTTAAGCAGTGAGCGGATGACTTCTGCGGCTTTCAATCGTTGCTTGATATCCAGGTAACTCGACGGTTCGTCAAACATATACCTAAACGGGATCAGAATGAAGACCGAAGGCGGACCATGGGGTGAGCATACACGTCTGCCTTCTGAATACAAGACATTGCGATCGCGAATCTCTGAAGCTCTCCACCTGACAATTGAGATACTTCGCGCTCGAGAACATGGTTTAATTCAAGGTTGTCGCACATTTTCTGCTTGTTGTCGAGTTCTAGCTTGGAATCCAACATCTGGTCTACAGTCATGCTTCCTTTAATCGCGCGTGGTATGTGGTCGACGTATTGAGGTTTAATGAGCGCCTTGAGGTTATCCTCCAAGACTTTGGTGAAGTAATTCTGAAGTTCGGATCCGCGGAAGTATTTCAGGATCTCTTGCCAGTCGGGTGGGTCCTAGTCGGATAACATCTCATTGGTACATTCGAGAAGGTGGGAACAAATTTTGCGTACATCATATCGTCCCAAGTTGGGCTTGAGTTTTCCGGCAAGAATTTTGAGCGCTGTGCTCTTTCCGATACCATTAGTCCCGACAAGGCCGAGAACTTGCCCAGGTCGGGGGGTGGGAAGCCGATGAAGCTTGAAAGCATTGGCAGTATATCGGTGGGTGACCTCGAACTCGAGGTTTGTGGGAAGATTGATGATGGCAATAGCTTCAAAGGGACATCTTGCACAAATCCGTTTGAACAAACAAGAGCAGACCCCGCTATGAACTCACTTCTTTACGCAGATACCACAACCGATACATAGAAACTCGGATATGAATGCGATTTTGTCCGACGGTTTCACCTCAATGCAAAGTTTGCCTGAAAAACAGGTCTGGTCAAGGACTGGTGTAATTGAGCACGATCAGACAGGACACGCACCCATCTTCACAACAGGACATGACTATCCGCGGAACGAGTCAGCCTGCAGATAATGAGGGCTCTTATCTACACACCTTTTTACATTCTTGGGCGCATCGCTTTGGCTTGCAGCGATTGGAGTCGACGATAGCGATACGAGTGATTTTGTCCGCCATAGATGGAGTACTGGCTGGTGTTGATATGATCGTTCTCCGCGGGTCCTTGCCGAGTAATTTAAAGTCTACATTGGCACGTGACTGACTGACCAGTATAGCACAGCCGCAACGCCGATGGGATATACACCTTGGACACATCCAGGATGGGGAAGAATAAGACGACATCTAGCGAAAAGAAAAGAAGCGGAAACAAAGGCAGCGCCGACACTGCTGAGCAATCTGACAGCAAGGTGCGCACTTTCATCGACATAGCCCTTACCTCGAGACGCCAGTCCTCAGGGCAAGTGTTGTGACAGGCCAAGGGCGGGCTGAAACCCGCTACTGCGATAAACGTCCGTCATATACTATGTGAGAAGAAATCAAAGGCCTCGGAGGCCTTGGAGAAGATACAGGTATAACGGTTGTTATTCTTGCGCGACCTCGCGTTAACCTTACTCAGGGGGGCCAGCGATTCGACAAGGTTGCCCAAGAGTATTCCGAGGACAAGGCCAAAGGTATTCATCGTGTATTTCTTTGGTTGTTCTCCCTAACTCATGTTTCAGCTGGGGGAAGCCTTGGTTGGATGACCCGAGGATCGATGGTTGTAGGTCGTCAGCTTCTTCTAGCGCGGTCATATGGTGTTGATGGTCTTTCGGCTCAGGGCGCATTCCAAGATGCTGCGTTTGTATTAACCCCATCAACAGTGGATAAGCCTGTTCCATCTCCACTGGTCAGGACCAACTTTGGGTATCACATTATTATGGTCGAAGGCAGGCGATAAACCCCATCGAGTATATATCAATACACATCTGTCCACACTTCGCAAACCGATCACGCATGACGCAGTCGCCTGCGTCATGCCATGACCGGACACTCGACTACATTGTCGTTCACCACTTCATTAGCAGTGACAACTGTTACCGCTCGCGTGGAGACGGCGGTCCTGCGTCTTCTTCTCGGCTGTTCCACATCAGGATCGGGGGTGGTTCCCGAAGACGTCAGTTCTGCTTGAATGGTAGTCCGTCTGGACGTGCTAGATCTTCTCGATTCGCCATTAATATTGCTACGATCGACCGCTCGTTTGCGCTTATTCCCGGTAGATGGCGCAGGTTCGTTCAGGGATGCCGGTGAAATGCGCGAAACTTCGTCATCATGACGACGTATGTCCGTCAAAAGGGCATTTCCTCTCTGCTTGCTCGCTCTACCATTTTTGCGACGTCTACTTGTGCCATATTGCATGACAGCTTTCCTGAAGTCGACACCCTGCTTCTTGTGGAGGTAGTAATACGTAACACATTGGGCAGACGTCTTGTTCGGCAGCCGCTGGGCGATGAGACCGAACTGTTTCGGGTGCGCAGCGAACTCGTTGAGGAAGGTGTCACGCTCCTCTTCGGTCCAATAATCTTGACCAGAAGAGGCACTATAAAATTCCGAAGGATCATCCACGATGTTGTTCGTGTCATCAAATAGGTAGGGCACAGAACCCTGAGTGACAGATATCATGTCTGGAATCTTGGCCACGTTCTTGAGCGCAAGATAGCTGGGATCGGTGAGCTCTTCAACGCCTAAGCTGGCAATGATCTGCTCCATCTCCAAGTCCGAACGGACAGCATCTCCCATGACTGCAGTCGAACGCCGGGTTGTCCTTCCACTTGATGGAACTGCAGACTCCTCCGGGATTCCGATTCCATTCTTCTGGGCTTCATCAAGGCGTGCACAATGCTCTAGCCACCGTTCATGCAACGCCAAGTATTCGGCTTTCAACCTGCGGGACTTTTCCACGATTTCAGACTGGCGTTCTGCAAAGCGATCGACCAAAGATGATTGAACTGCCTCGTGTGTGGCCAATCTACCAGAGGAATTCGCAGCGATTAGTTCTTCTGATCGACGATTCTGGTTGCCAGGAGGAGGCGGGAGGTTCAGGTTTGAAATTGCTTGATTGGCTCGGAGCACGGGAAATACTCGTTCGGTACGCGATTGGCGGTCATAGCGGAGACGTGTGACTAGGACGAGTTGAACACCCTCTCGGGTTGACTTGAAGTCGATAGGTTGACGTAAAACAGAGCGACGCGTTGGGGAGGTTGGAACGGTGCTGTGATCACTGACCACGATTCTCAACGAACTGGCAGCTGGCTCAGGGGCGGCAATCACATTCATGTGGTCAATGTCCGATCCGGGTTCTATAGCACTGGATATGACGTTGGACTCCTTTTCCGGTATTTGTGCGATGGGGGAGAGAGTTGCTGTCGAGGATGGGGGAGGAGGTTCTCGGCATGCGTTAGCCACAAGAGAAGTAGTAGAAATATCGAGAGTAACACGCTCTGTACTTGTCGACAACTCTCCAGCCGCAGAACGATCGACTTTTGATGATGATGATGATGATTCTTCAGGTGAGGGGCGGAGGGAATCAAGAATCGTAGAGTCTGCTTCCACGTGTGAAGTCGCGACTTCGTGTGGCAATTCTACAACGCATGGTCAACATTGTTGCCTTCTTAATCCTTACAGCACACGCACCCCTGTGAGGCGTTGTATCGCTGGAAGATACCGATTTAGGTATTGGGAGTGGCGAAGCGTTAGGTTCTAGAGCCTCTTGGTTGGCTGCATAATTGCCATTCGCGAAAATGGTCTCGTGGCTGGACGACTGCTTGTCGGCCGAGACGGCCGGGACATGCACAACCAATCCTAAGCATTTAGAACCTTCTGATGGAGCATTGCTGTCATCGCCTGATAACGGCATCTCATTCGTGGCGTGCGCAAGTGCCTTCTCCTGCACTGGTCGGATCGACGACTGGGGAAGAGTAGACTCTTCATCGAGCTCGGAGATACCGGACCTGGAACGCCTAGGTGATCGTGACGATGATCGAGATTCGGATTTGGAATCGGGAGCCTCCTGAAAGAGAGAACTTCCTCGAGAGTGCGATACTGAGGAGAGGGATTGGTGGCTGCTGTCAGCAACAGAAAAGTGCCTTGGACTGGTTCGGTATACTTCCATTTCGATAAGTGGACGAGGTGGCGGGGAACGATGTTGTGATTTTGAAAGCGAGGTGGGTAGACGAGGAGGGGTACTCGAAATCGAGCTTCCTTGGTGCTCATCCGCACGATCATAGTAGGTAGATCTTCGTTGGTAGCTTACACCATCACCTGTATGGGATGATGGTCGAGAATCG
>QFEM01013638.1:0-15557 GCA_003316205.1 Boletus bicolor
CCAGGTCCTCCCGTTGGAGCTGACCCCCAGCTTTGGCAGTACTTTGCTGCGGTAGATACTAACAGAACTGGTGCTCTGAGCATCGGAGAGCTGCAGAATGCCCTCGTCAACGGTATGGATCATTCCATTGTTCCCAAACCTAGCTGATCGCGGGTCCTATTAAATCAGGAAACTGGTCTAGTAACTTAATCATCACCTGCTTTACCTGATTTTTCATACCTTTTTTCGAAGAGTTTGATCTGGATACGGTCAAGATGCTCATGAACATGTTTGTAAGTTGATGTATTGAATGAAATCTTAACCGGCAATAGCTTAAAATATTTCAGGATACCGATCGCAATGGCACCATAGGGTTTAATGGTTAGCGTTTCCGCGTTTCCGATTCTAAATAACAAATTCTAATCCCGTTGACAGAGTTTACTCGATTGTGGCAGTATATCGCAGAGTGGCAACGTGTCTTCAGGCACTTTGACAGAGATCATTCGGGATCCATTGAGAAACGAGAGTTGTCGGATGCCATGCGGAACTTCGGATACAAACTTTCCCCCGCTCTCCTCAGCTTAATCGAAAATAAATACGGTAATTCGCATGGTCGACTTCTGTTAGATCAAATCGGCTCATCTTGCTCATTTCCAGCTTCTGGGGCAACTGCTGCGTATGGGCCACCCCCCGGAATCACGTTCGATCGATTTGTCAGAGCGTGCGTTACAATCAAAGCACTTACCGAAGCCTTCCAGAGGTTTTATCTTCCACCTTCATAAATTTAAGTGGCTAATATCTCCTCGAAGGGTCGACACCGACAACGATGGTTGGGCACAGTTCAGCTACGAAGAATTCATGAGGGTGATTACTACAGCTATATAATAGTATTTTTCACACTTACACGCAACTGATTGTGTTATCCCAGGTTACTCTCATGGCCCCTTGAATCAAGTAACGTCTGTCAGGAATGTACGGCGCACGTGTAGAAATGAGCGTCTTCGTCAGCACTTCGTTGCAGATATGTTCAACAGTCTCTCTTTATCATGACCTTATATCAATGTAACAACTGTACTGTAATTCACACACCTGGGGGTGTTGAATCTACAATAGGTAGTGTGGAGGTTGAGATTGACTATAGATCTAGAGCTGACCTGAATTACTCTACCGGATGGCACACTGGCGAAAGTAGCCTTAATGCCCTTTCGGTTGCGGCGTGGCACTTGGAGAAAGCTTTCCTAGCTGGCACCGTGGGAAAATGGATCTGGTGACCAGACGGTAGGAACTTGGAAATTCCTTCATTCGATTCCTGAGAAATGCATGTGGGAACCAAGGTAAAGTGTTTGTGGTAACCAACCAAGGCGATGCGGTGCGATGACCGGCCTGACGTCGCCCAACGAAACAAGGGGCATCGGCGGTCTCACGAGGCGCTTGAATTTCGCGATCCGGTTGAGATTAGCTTGGTGAAGGAAAGATTGCTTGCATTCTGCAACAATTACCACGATCCACTGGAAAAGGAAACCCGTAGACGCCGTGAGGTTGAGTCTCGTGATATAATACTTATGTTCCTCTACAATATCCAGGGGTCAAGGTTGACCGAGATCATTCTCGGATGCTTTCATCCACTCGTTTGCTAAATGCTTTACGACACGTGGTAGAATGACCGACACCTGCTTTGGATCATCGCCACAACCTTCCAGGTAGAATTTTATCTGAAAAGAAAAGAGGATTTAGTGTCTTTGTCGGTACCGTCCAGTACCACCATACCTTCGGTTCTGTTCCGCTCGTTCTGAAAACGACATTAGTGGGCGCTCAAAGTAACACGTGGAATGCACCTTATCGTCAGCACTATGCTAATATCCGCGGATTTTGCTCTGAATTGAATCATGTGTCCTGAGGATAACGGCAGCCTTGGTGCATACGTCGGAGCGTTTGTACTGTCGTATCCGTGCTCAGCTGTCAGATCGACAACACTGACCACAGTCAGCTCGGCTATTGATCGGGGGTATCGCTTCGTGAAGGGGTGCAGCTGCGAAGGAGTGTCGCTTCCTGGTACCGGTTGCGTCAATAAAGACGTACTGTTTTCTCGAAGTTACGAAGGCCCCCAAAGATCGTGTTAATCTTGACAGTGTCTGGACAAATGAAATAACTGTTTCTTGTCTACACACCATCCGTCAATCCAGCGCTTGAACAGTGGAGAGTGACGCACCTCGAAATAACCGTATCTAGAGGGTTGCTGTGAACTAGCGAAGAGGCAAGACAAGTATAAATACACACTGTTCGTAAAGTTCCTTTAGATAGCTTCGAACAGTCAAACCTTGACTATGTAGTTCAGTCGCCATCTCTGCAAACATCAACTTTCTTTCCCCATGAGCTGTGATACTTCATTTGTGCACTTGCGCTTACCGTGGCAGCTATTCCGTCCTTGTCACGTAGCTCGAAACCGAACATGAAACCGATAGCTTCCTCGTATCCAAAAGGAACCTCATAACCGGCTCGCTCAAGGTCCAGTGCAGTATTTCCAATGAATTTGAATCCTGTAGATTGCATTGAAAGAGATTTCCAGAGGTTATGTTTGGGAGGCCTACCAGTCAGACAGTCCACAAACTTGAAACCCTCGCGATGTGCCATTGCCTCAACCATTTTAGAGCTTACCGTGGAGGCTACCATCGCGAGTTTATCTGGAAACGTAGTAAATGTCCCAAGGTGGTCGGATGTACCAAATAGAGTAACCTGCCCAATGGTTTTCCAGACTCTTTGTATCTTGCTAGGACACGGCTGGCAAACAAGGTTCCCAACTGATCACCAGTGAATGTGGTGAAGCTCCCATCGGTGCTAGGCCGTCATTTGAATATGTATCCGTAATTCGGAAACAAAGAGACCCACCTTCTCTCAGCAGCCGAGAATCGATCAGAATCAGGATCCTGTGCTAGCACATACTCTGCACCCGAACGGATAGCTGTCGAAATTGCGCATTCCTTGACAGCGTCACGGAGAGAAATGAAATACCTGATATAAACTTACCAAAGCCCCTACAATAGTTTTGAGTTTTGCCATAATAAGTTCATCGAAGCTCCATACCTTTTTCCTCTGGATTTGGAAATCGAACTGTTGAGAAGTTGGGATCTGGGAGCTTCTGCTCTTCTACAGCAATATACGGTTTAAAACCGGCACGTTTGAACACTTCAGATGCGAAAGCATCGCTGACACCATGCATTGAGGTATTCACAAATTTGATAGGAGTAACATCGACACGAAGCCTGTGCACGCTGTAACTATTCAAATGTACCAATAGCATTCGACCACGAACCTGGGGTCTGCCATGCCACAGATTGAAGTAAAATAGCTTTCTTTCATCTCATCTGTGGGGTCGTAACAAAGCGAGGATGCGTAAACGTCGCATTCGTGCTGGGTTTTTGGTTCTAGATTATCCAGAATAGCTTGGGCGATACCCGTATCATGAGGTCCGATAATCTGTAAGGGGCCGGATTTATACGCGTGACAACGACCTAGACCAACTCACCTGGACGGCATTTTCCCAATAAACCTATGTGCATGTGTAAGGAAAGTAAAAGCATGGTTTATAGAACACGCACTTTGAAGCCATTGTCATCCTTACAAAAGATTAGGTCATAAACTTGGCAGAACACCATGATGTAATGGATACTACCTTCGGGTTGTGGCTCGCTACAGAGTCATTGAACTTGGAAGGCAGGAATGAACGTGAACCAGGTTACACACCAGTGATCATTACCCCGCAAGCTGCATTCAGTTTTCTTACCGAAAAGGGTACACTTATCAGAGCGTTATACATATTCCTCGCAAAACAAGACAAAGAAGAGACTCACAGAGGCGTGTGGACTAAGCCTCTTAAAAGAAAAACTTTTACATTGCTGGAAAGGAACACCGTTGCTGTGAGGCGTGCCCAGTCTGCTGAATTGTGTCGATGGTCATGACCAATAACGATACCGCGTGATGTAGCATCAGCGATATTCTTCAACAAGTACGCACAAAGCCCCTGACAACAGCCTGCTTTGAGCTACATAACTCGTAGTGGAGTTCATAGGTACTCACCTGAGATGCCTGGATGATCACCAGGTCATTCATTCTCGCCCACCCAGCTTCCATCTTTCCTCGGAGCCCTTCAAGGAGGTTGGCGTTGGTGGTGATGGTTATTGATGGTTAACTCACCCGCAGTCCCAAACTCTATGCGCGCCCTTCCGATGATCGAATGAGATACAACCGTCGCAGTGAACGTTAGACATGATTCAATGACATCTAGTCTTGCTGGCAAATACCTCATCCTTTTCTCCAGCTCATCTATGTTTTGCGTATCCCACAGTACTTGGACTTCTCTTCTCGTTTTCTCGTTCTAGTATCCGGTGAGATCCATCATTGGATTTAGGTGGGGAGAAACGATAGGAATATACCGGGTCTAATCTGAGCCATTCCCTCACAAGATGTTCAAGTGACATGGTTACTACCCTGCAACGAATTCCGCGCCAGTTTGGTTTTCGTTCTGAGTGGAACCTGCAACTTACTCCCAAGTCGAGTTGTTGAGGCCGTCCCGATCTAGTATGATCGATGAGAGCTCAGGTGGATCTGGAAGTATTACAGGTTCGAATTACCCTGATCGCCAGGCTCTCCTCTTATATAATCTGAGAATGTTACATTGCACAACCTACTACTCGCACACCCAACTCAGTACAAAAGTACAACACGTCCGACAGTGCAGTCGCCGTGCATAAATTACGGTTACAGTTGAGCACGCTCGTTGTTGAGAATATATTGGATACCACAAGCAAGGAGTTTTGGTTTCAGTTCTGCTATGATTCCCATCGAGATGTCAACCGACTGACGAGCTTGCCATACACCGTCGCCCCTTTCGATAGATTGGACCTGAAACATGTCAGGTACTACGAGCTTAACCACTCAAGTCATATGGAACGGGGAGCCATTTGGACATCCAAAAATGTGCACTACGCCATTCGGCCCGACGCAAAAATAAGCCTTTGAGTTTCTTTGAGAAGTCGCACAACTTACACTGTATTTGAGTTGACGGTTGATGAGACGTACGGATGAACGATTTTCCGGCATTCACTGTCTCAAGCATGTGGTTGCTTGCCGGCGTCACCCAATCATGGATGTAATCGGGTTCCCTGCACTGTATGAGCGCATGTCTAAGAGCGGTAGCAATTCTAGCCATAACCGTCAGAACAGTAGCAGACCTGGTGAATTCGTCACCTTTCATCGATCAATTTGAGGGATAAACCAATATTTACGAACACTCTGTAACAAATTCCCTGCCACATCCTCGGCGACAAAGGAAGCGTTGATGTTACTGAAAACAGGTGAGACCACCAATTAATGTCAAGCATATAAACTGACTAACTTATGCTACTTACGTTCGTGACCTTTTGCGCAGGTATACTTCTGTTATAATCTAATATAGCGAGATGAGCGGCGAGACAGTCTTGTTTCGAGATGTGTCGTTCTGTCCAGAGAATGCCGGGCGGAGCTTGGCGGGGTTGTGGCTGTCAAACTGCCATCTCAGATGCTCGACATTTTTACACAATGAGGCGAGTGTCATGTAAATGGGACATGCGGGGCCAAAACTCAGTCAAGACTCAGTCAAGATAGAGTATGGTGGTGTAGGAAAGTGATGTTTCTTGAAGGTCGGAGCTGCATACTCCGGGTTCACTCCGGGGTTAGTCCTCGGTAAAATTGGTATGTGCATGAAACGCGACAGCACGATAGCGTCACCTAGTGTCGAACAATTAGAAGGACGCGGCTAGGATCAGGGAAGGCGACAAACCAAGTATGATACCAAGAAACATCGATAACACATTTCGTTGTTAAGGAGGGTCAATCATTTATGTAGGACGAAAAAGAGTGGGGATATATCATGCTGGATGACCCAATCGCCGTTCAGAAGCGAGTCAGAGTTTCTGTCGAGCTTGTAATCAATGTGCAAACTGGTCGGTTGTGATGTACTTGCCGACGAGTCGACCAGCGAGGGACGAGGTACAATTCAACGAAAAAGACAAAATACATAATGGTCCACGAGTCCAGGATTACTCTACTAATTGTATACTTGATATAACGGTCTGTGTCATCAAGGTCAGCGGCTGCAATACAAGAGGGGACAAAAGGCTAAACGTACGTTGACGAGAACTTGGTACCTTGTCTTACAACCTTCTCTACCGCATCCAAGAAATCGCGCTCCGTCGCGACTTTCCGCCGCGCACGAATTGCGAACATACCAGCCTTTGGAGTTAAATATATGAATATCACCATAATGAGTAGGAGTTTTTGGGACGCACCTCGGTAGCCACTGATCGCAGTTCTGCCCCAGTGGTGTTAGGGCATAGCCGCGCAATCAGATCAAACCGTATGTCCCTTTCAACACTCATACTTCGAGTATGCATTTGTTTTAGGTACGAAGTTGAGTAGGGACGAGACATGAACCCACCTCCGTGCATGGATCTTCAAAATGTGTGCGCGTCCCTCGTTATCGGGTAACGAGAATTCCACACGTCGATCGAGGCGTCCAGGCCGAAGTAGTGCAGGATCCAAAGTATCTGGCCTGTTGGTTGCCATCAACACTTTAATGTTACCTCGAGGATCGAATCCATCGAGTTGATTAATCAACTCTAGCATCGTTCTCTGCACCTCGTTGTCCCCTCCTGCACCATCGTCGAATCGTGCACCACCGATAGCGTCGATCTCGTCGAAAAAGATGATGCAGGCTTTCTTCGAACGTGCCATTTCAAAGAGTTCGCGGACCATGCGAGCGCCTTCGCCAACATATTTCTGAACGAGCTCAGATCCAATTACACGAATGAAGGTAGCATCGGTGCGGTTGGCAACCGCACGAGCACAAAGAGTTTTGCCAGTTCCAGGTGGCCCGAAGAGGAGGACGCCTTTGGGAGGGTCAATACCAAGTTTCACGAAACGTTCTGGCTAGATGCGAGGTGAATAGATTGCAAGTTTCTTTCTGAGAAACATACTGAAAGGAGAGGAGTCTCGACAACCTCGCGGAGCTTTTCTATTTGCTCCTTACAACCCCCAACATCAGAGTAAGTAACATCCGGCTTCTCTTCCACTTGCATCATCGTGACTGATGCATCGATCTTTGGTGGTAGAGGTATCTGAATCTGGTATTTGTTCCGGTCGACTCTACACGCAAGTTATCGGAAGCAAGATGGGACAGGAAAAAAGCTCTACGTACCCAACACGCATACCCTCTTCGATATCGGTAGGGGCAACACGTTCGCCCAGTCCGACAACAAACTTTGCGATTTGTTTGATGTTGATGACATATTTATCTTGTTCATCGGCACCCTTCTGACCTTGCACAGCTCCAGCGGGGTTGACTGCACGAGCCAATTCTGCTTTCTTAGGGTCTATGGGAATGATTTTCGTACAACGCGCGACCTGGAGGGGGTGCTCGCCCATGCGTGCACGGTCAGCAGCAAGATCCCATAGGTTTGGTGCGGCTAGACCAGTGTCTGACTCCTTCACACCGAGTTTCTCGTCAATTCGCTTTTGGACTTCTTTTATGTCTGTATCAATTTTTTTCAACTTGGCAGCATATGGACCTTGACCCTACAAGATGTGTTATTCACTGTCACGAAGAGAAAGGCGGGCGTGCGATGTACATAAGTCTTGAGGATTTGGATATCACTATCCGTGAGTACTAAAGATGTATAAGAAATCATTTAATTGGCAAATGACATGGCTTGCCTTGAATCTTTTCTTCTTTCTCGTTTACTCTCTTCTCATCTAGTAAAGAGTCAATATGCTGAGAGTAGTACAGGGTAGGGGACATACATTTCTCCCAGTCACTGAGAGTTGCTGTCAGTAAAGTCGCGAATGCGTCAAGCGTTGAAAACTTACGCTTTGGGAGGCATTGTGGAGGACGAGTACTGTGGTCGTGCTGACGTTAGGACGGGGACGCGTCATTGGGGTATACGCGCCTCGGCTATTCCCGACAGAATTCATATTCCGCTTTGGGACGACTATTCGCTTTGGGATTCCAGCAGGCCTTCTTCTGCATCACCAACGACGATGGCTGGTGCACTACAAAATGCAAAGCGCGACCTACCAAAGATCTCGGATGAAGAACATGAATCACGCTTTGGTCAGGTGTTTGGTGTCTCTGGCCCAGTCGTGATCGCAGAGAACATGACTGGCGCTGCCATGTATGAGCTGGTCCGCGTCGGACATGATGAACTAGTGGGGGGTGAATCTGTAGTATATATGTGAGTTGGATTTGCATCACTGACTTCTATCTCAGAGGTTATTCGAATTGAGGCGGACAAAGCGACCATCCAAGTATATGAGGAAACATCGGGTGTCACAGTTGGAGATCCTGTTCTCAGAACAGGCAAGCCTCTCAGCGTAGAGTTGGGCCCAGGTGTGTGACATCCATGTGGTTTGGCATGTTGTATCTATGTTGTAGGTTTGATGGGTAATATCGTCGATGGTATTCAAAGACCATTGCGTGTAAGCCGCTTCGCGTCTTCCTGTTCATCGATTGATTCAGCTGCATGGTCATTTAGTCCATCCAAGAACTCTCAAAGTCCATCTATATCCCACGTGGTATCAACACCGAAGCGCTTGATCGTTCTCTCAAGTGGGATTTCACCCCAGCATCCTTTAAAGTATTTCTTCGACTTTCAGCCGCGGCGCTCTGCTGATGCTGTGCGTAGGTCGGTGATCATATATCAGGGGGTGACATTTTTGGTGGCGTTTACGAGAATTCGCTTGTGGACAACCACAAAATCATGCTGCCACCCCGCGCGCTTGGTACTATCACCCACATCGCAGAAAAGGGAAGTTATGCGGTCGATGTTCGTATTTATTTATTTATTTCTATTCATCCTTTGAGCACTCAATCACACACCGTTAGGATATTGTTCTAGAAACCGAGTTCAATGGTCGGACGACTAAACACATGATGATGCAATTGTGGCCTGTCCGCGCACCCCGCCCGGTCACCGAAAAGTTGACAGCAGATTGCCCGTTGTTGACGGGTCAACGAATTTTGGACGCTCTTTTTCCGTGGGTTGTCTGTGTCTTTCCGACGGGTTTCATGAACTTATTGTGCGAAGATGTGTCCAAGGCGGTACTACAGCCATTCCTGGTGCTTTCGGATGCGGCAAGACGGTTATTTCGCAAGCATTGTCCAAATATTCCAATTCTGATATTATCATCTATGTCGGGTGTGGAGAACGAGGAAACGAGGTTAGTTTGTTGTACGTTGTTTTAGCCCCACTCACATCACTATGATAGATGGCTGAGGTTTTGATGGATGTAAGAACTCTGGTCGTTTGTTTGCGTTTGCTTGCTAAGCCCCGAAAAGTTCCCTGAGCTGACGATGGAAGTCGGCGATCGCCAAGAACCCATCATGAAGCGCACTACTCTTGTTGCAAACACGTCAAACATGCCTGTTGCTGCACGTGAAGCATCTATTTACACGGGTATCACCCTCTCGGAGTACTTCCGTGATCAAGGATCTAACGTCTCCATGATGGCTGACTCGACGTCACGTTGGGCCGAGGCCCTCCGTGAAATCTCTGGTCGTCTCGCAGAGATGCCGGCCGATTCTGGGTATCCTGCGTACTTGGGTACCAAACTCGCGAGTTTCTATGAGCGAGCCGGCAAGATCAAATGTCTGGGGAGCCCGCAGCGACAGGGGACAGTGTCCATCGTTGGAGCGTGAGTTTTGCCATGACTCGACCATGATATTGCTCTGTTGACCAAGTGGTTAGTGTATCGCCACCCGGAGGAGATTTTGCCGATCCAGTCACGTCAGCTACACTCGGAATTGTCCAGGTCTTTTGGGGCCTTGACAAGAAGTTGGCGCAGCGCAAACATTTCCCATCTGTCAATTGGAATCTGTCATATTCCAAGTACACGAAAGTGCTCGAACCCTTTTACGAGCGCGACGCACCGGGTTTTGTTGAGCTCCGCGTGCGTACAAAAGAAATCCTCCAAAAGGAAGAAGACCTTGCGGAGATCGTTCAACTCGTTGGCAAGAGCGCACTCGGCGAGAATGACAAGATCACCCTCGAAGTTGCGAGAATGCTTAAGGACGACTTCTTGCAACAGAACGGTATGAGCGAGTACGATCGCTACTGCCCATTCTACAAGACAAATGCAATGTTGAGGAATTATGTTGCATTCTACGAAGCCGCCTTGAAGGCAACTGCACAGGGCGACCTGACATTCGCTAGAGTCAGAGAGTCTGCTGCAGACTTGATATATAAGCTCTCTCAGATGAAATTTGAGGTGAGATGTACGGTAATGTGTTGGAGCTGTCGCTGATTTTTCGCTTTCAAGTCGCCCTCGCAAGGCCAGGAACCAGTTATGCAGAAGCTGGATGCTCTGCATGCGGAAATCCAAGATCGCTTCCGCCAAATGGTGGAGTAGCCTAATGCGACATGCCTTTCTTCTTGTACCCTATCACCCGTAATACCACTTTCACAAGTTCATCCCTTTCAAAGGAATGTTTGTTGAATAGTCCCTATCTGACTCAGGTGAGAACTCTTTCCAAATTGTTAGGAAACTCATCCGAGTAGAGCGTACGCATTCGCACCGTCACTGATCAGACAGTATTGAGACGGCAATTGAAAACATGAGGACACAGCATTGAAAGCTGTGGTGAGTCAGTAAGTACTGTGACAATGCGGTTAGCAAGGTTGGAGACCGGCTTAAACGTTGGATAAAATGGAATCCAGGCCGCTCTGGAGTGTTTCAGATTCCGTTTTGTCCGACGTTTAGGCACCCGTAACTGCGATTATATGATGTCACGCCTCGTTCCGCAGCAAGATACTGCGGAGTGAACGAAACGTTTCGAAACTGGCCAGGTCATACATATGGTATAAGGGTTATATATGAACTTGCCCCTCTCGACCACCAGTCCTCGCTTGAAAGCAAAATATGCGTCTTGCCAAGTTCGTGCCGCTCGCTCTCGCGTGCGGTGCTTCTGCATTACCTATGGTAACCTTACCTTGGTTCGGCCACATTTCTTTGGATAGCCTTCCTGGATGCCTGGGTTACATCAATGTTCTTGCAGAAGAGAGGACTGTTTACCAGGTCCTGAAAGATAACAGGCAGTGAGTTTTATCTGAAGTGATCTGGTGAATGGGAAGGGACTCACAACGAACCAGATACTCGCGTTTGGTGAAGGCTATCGATCTCAGTGAAAGTGTGGTTAAGCTTCTTAGCGATCCATCCAAGAGGCATGTTCACGGATCCTCGTATTTTGAACGGTCACATAACCTGAGCCGTCTTCCAGCATCACTTTCTTTGCTGTGCCAAACTCTCAGTTGTTGCGTCATCGCAAACCTCATCATGGCGACCATAGGCACAACGAGCCTGAGAGTCTCATTCCTTTCCTCACGCACATGGACGATCATAGTGACGTCAGTCACCTTGGGGACCTTCTCCGACGGACCGAGGAACTCGAGAAAGAACCTGACTCCCCCGACAAGAAGAAGCGTAAAGAAGCGCTGGCAAGCGTTATTCACAAGATCGTTGCGTACCATATCCTTCCAGAATCATATGAAACTGCAGACCTCGTTCGGAATTCTACTTATGCCACTAACCTGACACTTCACGACGGCTCGATGGACTGCGAACCGCTGAGGTTGAGCGTCCTGAGTACTTCTGTTCCCCCTCGCTTGAGGATCAATATGTTTGTAGAGGTGACGAAGAGAGATATAAAAGCCAGGAATGGTGAGCGGTATTCTTGGCCATTTAGTTCTCTCATCCTGGATATTGTACCACCAGGCGTTATCCACCAAATCAATCACCCCCTTTTGCCCCCTCCATCGATCTTCCAAGAAACCTTCCTTGCGCCAGATGTTTTCTCTTTCTTCGTAAGGATTCTGTCTATTCGCATATCGCGGGTTCAAGTCGCTGACGTTCCTGTAGACAACCGCCATCCAGCGCGTTGGCCTTGTAGGTGCTATTGACCGCTGGCAATACTCTAGGGATAACGGGCATGAAGTTGGTTTCCTGGGGGCAACAGCAGCTACCACATTTGCTCCTACATCCGGCGCATTCAAGCGCCTTCCGAAGAAGTTGAAGTTGTACCTGTTTTCGCCATTCGGCCAGAAGGCGTTGAAGAAATTACTGGAGTATCACATCGTGCCCAACTCGATTTTGCACACTGGTGAGTACACATAAACCGACATTACAAGGAAGTATCAAAAACTTTTGCAGATTATTTCCACAACTCAACATCTGACGTCACGAAACCCAGTCGTTGCTTGAATGATGCATCGGAGACGCTGGGCTCGGTGCCAGTTCCTACTCTCCTTGATGGAGATGTAGAAGACCTCGTCTTGTCCAGAAATATTGCCCCTTTTCTGGAGCTTGCTTACGAGTATAACCTCACCCTTCCAACACTCCTCCAGGATCATCACCTCCGGGTCCATGTCGCGCGCTACAAGTCTACATTGCCCATTCCTCTCTCTTCGCGATACTTCACGAGCTTCAAAGTCAACGGACATCACGTTGGACCATTCGATATTCCCGCACGCAATGGCGTGCTGCATGTTCTCTCGACTATTCTCGATCCTCGCAAGGGGCATGACCACCACGGTCACGACGGAGCCGAGGACGATGAGGTTGCATGGGAAGACTGGGAGGAGTGGCTCCCTCAGTGGGCTATGGAGAACTGAAGTTTGAAACAAGCGGGGCTGCGAAGAAGAACGCAAGTTGCACTGCAGAGGATCTTTTGTATAATGTATTAGGACTCGCCGGAAGTTCGAGTTACTTCTTTCGAGTGGAGGAGACCCTTTTCTTCAGCCTCTCACGTAGTAGTTGGCGTCCCATGGTAATAAATTGATCGCGCTTCGTTGAAATTGGGGTATACGATGTACTCAGGGTACATTCTGAGGAACACAGCACCACCGTTCTAACTTCTGGATTTATGCTTGGGTGGCGTGTGACATCACTAGGTTTACCCCGAGCTTCCATGGCAAATACAACGGTCAAGGGCGCATTGGCTATTCACGGCCAGAATCCACAGGTTTGTATTATTTTATTCTTTGTGTATCACTCTGTCTTACCTATGTAGTTTCTAGTGGAAACTGTAATTCGGAACAGGATATGGGAGTCGACATATTGGAAGGAGCATTGTTTCGCATTGACAGGTATGCTCACCACTATAACGTGCGGGTTTTGCATTAATGATATGCTCAGCTGAATCGCTCATCGACAAGGCTATCGAGCTCCGCTGCATCGGAGGGGTCTATGGCAATCAGCGTCCCACCGAATTCCTCTGCTTGCTTCTGAAGCTCTTACAACTTCAACCTGAGAAGGAACTTTTGATCGAGTATCTTCAAGCTGATGAATTCAAGTGAACCAGTCCTTGTTTCCGACCTTGAATGACATATATTGACTTGCTCGTCAGATATATGAGAGCGCTCGCAGCGATGTATGTCCGGATGACGTTTCGTGCAGTCGAAGTATATGAAATCCTCGAACCACTCATGAAGGACTTCAGAAAGCTAAGATATCGGGACATGTGTATGGTCTCAGGATTCTCCCATATACATTGCTAACACTCTTACAGCTGGATACTCACTAACCTACTTTGACGAATTTATTTATAACCTGCTCACTGAAGAAAGAGTCTGTGACACCATTCTACCTCGAATAGCCAGGCGGCAAACACTGGAAGAGAACGGCGAAATCGGGCCGCGCAAGAGTCGATTGTTGGATGCGATGGAAGGCAAGAGCGAGGATGGAGCCAGTCGCACAAGTCGCAGCACAAGTCGAAGCCTCTCCAGGTCAAGGAGCCCAAGCACGGGAATTGATCGTTCCCCCTCTGTGGACGGGCGATATGTTTCCAGAAGTCCCACACACTCACGTTCACCATCACCATCATCACATCATTCACGTACTCGCAGTATCTCGCCTGACAGAATGGAAGTAGAATCTACAACAGATGTGTAATATACTAATGAGATCCATTACTCCGTTGGCTGAACAATAGGCTTTTTCGAAAAGCTCTGAGTCTTGAACACGAAAAGTTGCTTTGACAACTCTCTCCATCGTTCCGACACAAGAGGCATTCTCTCCACTGCTTCCGGGGAGAGGTAACCTCGATTTCGCCATTGGGTATACCAAACTGGAGAGGACGTCATATGCTAGATCTCCAGAGAGCTCAAGGAACGCACTGATATCATTGCGACGAGTCGGTGCAGCAGAAACACGATCCGTTCGACTCTTGATGCAGTCGCGCAGAGCAAGAGAATTGTAGTACTGGCAGAACACACTACCACCACTGGCTTCTATGGCCTTAATGGCGCTCTTTGATGCACGAGAAGGGATGATGTGTACGGCTGCCTTCAAGAATTCCGCACCCTACAGATTGAAACATCAGTATGCAATGAAAGACGTCTAATGGTAAAGACACGGACGTTACCCAATAGTTTAATGCCATCGTGCACATTGTGCACACAGCCACTCAATAATAGTTCCTTTGCTGTAATGGGTTTTTCTGGCGTTGAATGCAAGCGGCCTTGATCTACCCAATGTTGAAGACGGTCTAGGTTAACTGCGGCATAAGTTTTGCGGTTCCTGCGTAGGAGTCCAACATGAGACATCAAGAGGCAATGGCAGAGTGACAACACATACGGGTTGACAAAACCCCTCTTGGGGAACTTCTTCAGAATTGTCGTCTGACCACCTTCAAACCCAGCCTTGGGCTTCCCGTTACCGGAGCGAGCTTTCTGACCTTTGTGACCACGTCCGGACGTGCCACCATATCCCGAGCCTTGACCTCGCCCGACGCGTTTTTGCTAATCAAATGTCAATTGCGTTCAGATCGTACACCTCAAAAAAGCGTACATTGTGCAACGAGCCAGAGGCTGGTCTAAGGTTTGAAAGCGATACCCGAGTTACTTTCGAACGAACGATAGAGGACATGGCTGACAGAAACTATAAACAGGGCGCGGAGACTGATTTCATTTATTCAATACATTATTTTACAAGACAAAATATAACCTTAAAAAATTGTTATCTCAAACCATGGGGGTTGGTACATACAGTTTGATACGCTCATAATGCATATGATAGTAATGCATATCCGTCATGTTGCATTGATTTTTGGGGGTCCCATGTCGGGCCCAGCCAAAATGGGTGAATTTTTGCATATTGCATAATCATTAGACAGTGATAGGTATGTATGCATTATGATGGAGCCACCAAGGCAGGCAAAACCGAAAAATTTATGCCTATGAACACGAAACTTTCTACCATTTCTCCCAGGCACACCTGCAAAATTTCCCAACATCAAAATGCTCCAATTGAAACAGAAGCCCTGAGAAAAGCCCACCAATCGCATCCCAGCAAAGCGGCAGAACGCATTTTCAACACCCTACCAACCCTGGATGATGTACTGGGTCCTCCTGAAGAAGTTGAGATTCGCGAAATGAATATTTTCTCGAGTAGCAAGAAAGGTGAGGAGATTGTAGATGTGGTATGCCACAAGATAGTTGTGGCAAGGAGCGATGTCATCAAGGTTGACTCAGATGAAGAGGATAACCCGCCGTGTG
>QFEM01013675.1:0-10064 GCA_003316205.1 Boletus bicolor
CTGAGGTTTTAGTGGGTATTAAGCTACCAAGGCCCTCTGACTATACTGAGGACACCTAGTAGCCACTGAGCCCCACACCCCCTACACACATAGGGCATGCGTAAACACATTTTCCCTCGGACCGGGAATCCTCGGATTGCCACCTTAGTGTTTTGTGTAGAGCTAGATTAGTCAGCTGCTACGCAATATTATACACTTGTCCAAAAAAAAAATGAAATACAACATGCAGACGCGAGCAGTTCCTCGTGGAGTGTGAGACCTATTTCAACTGTCTGTTCACATCATGTCGTGTTGTAATGATATCAGGTATATGAATTCGGGGTAGCCTTGATAATCCTCGTAGTATCGGTCAGAAATCCGTAAGACTGTTAATTAAGCACATATGAGTTAGAAGCTTGACTACAGCAAGTTATGCTCACATTTGTAGCATTGTAAAAGACGTTCTCCAATCCGCCGGCAGGCGAGGTGGTTGCTGTGATATCACTAACTAATACGCAATCGTATCCACGAAAGTATGCGTCGACAAGTGTGCCTCCAACGCACTGTCGATGGCTGGGGTTAGCTTGTAAAACGAACATAATGCTGAAAAATACCTGGTCCGTGTTGACACCACCAAGCAGGAGAGTTGTAATGCCATTCTCCTGAAGATATAAGTCCAATGCACTTTGATAGCCCCATAGCCCACTCATCCTGACACAAGAGCATTGATTCAGCGATTGTGGGATTAATATACTTTAGCGTACAGCCAAACAGCACGTACCTGTTCTTATGAATCCAGACATCAGTACCTGCTTCCTTCCCATGCAAGTACTCTTCCTGGAGGGGCCCATAGAGCTCGGAGTTGTATTCATCCCTCATCAACAGTCTACCAAAACTTTTTGGTAATTCAGAACCAAAACCACCTCGTCCACCTTTGGTGAAACCACGAATCAGGGATGGAGGGATGGTCTGGAGTTCATGCTGTGTAAGACCCCAGTTGCTAGGCATCCATCCATCAGTAAGAATGTGGTTGACACAACAGGTGCAAACTCCCTCACACCCAAAGGATTTTCACGCCTTGTTGTCTGAGAGCAGGGAGTAGGGCTCGAAGTGGATCAATGCAGCTCAATCCCGTGGTGTGAGTCCTGAGATCAGGATGCAGAAAAAAGCTGGATGTAAATAACCTGACAGTTAATATCTACGCAAAGAAAATGGTAGAAATCGACAACTGACTTTTGCATGTCTATGATCACAGCTGCAGTCGTAGCTTTGTTGATTCTAATAATGCGATCGCCATTCACGGATATTTCGAGCTGAGATGATTGTAGCTGGGAGGGCTCAAGGTCTCCTTCTTGTGGATGTACCGTCCGAGAGAGATCGATGAGCCCAGATGGATATTCCACCCAGAATGACGTTGCGTTGCCATACTCGGTGACTTTGGATACCGTGGGTCGTGAAGACATGACTGTCAAGTGGAGGGAAGGAGCTTCGATGGGGAGGGCAGACTCACTACTTTATATTAGGTAGAGCACTGGCGTGTGCATGTGAAATGGATCACCCCGAAGATGACATGGGTATTGCGAGACGAATGCGGGACCAGGAGATAATTCTGGAACGATAAGACCTGGGCGATTACATGCACGTGACGAGTGGAACAAAGGCAAAAAACATTGGGATTCAGTGGCCATAAGCATCGTCCATGAGAAGTCCGACATGTGTCCGTGAGGATGGTATACAGATTGCGGAATCGATTCGACAATGGTAGTAACGGTCGGGGATGCGTACTGTGTGGTATCTAAGTAGCATGTTAAGGTGCGGTGTCCTCGGGGGAAATGGTGTAATTTTTGGGCCAAAAATGCATAGCAACATAAATAAACGCCCAAAGAAGGGCATTCATTATAATGAATGTTGACTTTGATCATCAGGTACATTGCGAACCTGGAAATCAAGCTCAGCATACTACGACGGAGGGTGACAGATACTTACCATTAGCACGTAACGGGTGTAGTCCTCTTCATCTCGGAGAACAACAGAGCTACCAGATGAGTTCTGCCTTTTCAAGCTAGTTCTTCTCGACCTATCCTCGGGGCTTCCGTCAGAGGAATACCCGTTGGGGGCCGAACCGCTACCAAGGTGTTGGGGAGGGCGGCTCCGTGGCGGTTCCATGGTGAGGGCGGAAGTGTCTTGTTCTGCTTGGTCCGACATGTTCTGTGCATAGTTCGCCAGGAGAGGTTCGAAACTGCCCGCGCTGTATGTGGGAGTATGGCCGTACGAACTTTTACGATCACGAGACGAACCAAGATCGTCGGTGCACTGCTCAGCCCGAGCTGAAGGACTTGCCGTACGTGCTGGTACGTATCCCTCTGGGTGGCTGCTCGCGCGGCGTTCCACTGGGCGCCCTGTGTGTGAATTGGCACTGTCCCTTGCTGGGTCATCAAGTACCTCTGAGAGTCGAGCGGAAGTCGACAGGGAGTCCGAACCTCGCAAACCAAGAAGACTACCTCGTTGGCCCATCCCAGACGAAAGTTGATGGTGTGTATTTGGTGATGTTGGGCTACCACCTTCGTCATCATCATCCAAGGGCGCTCGATTTAAGCCTGCAGCGGCGACAGCAGCTTCGACAGCAGTATCTTGTTCAATTCGCCTCATCCGCTGGCGGCGGAGTATAGCGAATAATATCCACATCATGATAGAGGCACTGGCAAGGCCGACGACGACAAATACACCGACGACAGCCCCTGTGTCGGTGAAAAATCTGTAGATGTGGTTCAGTACTTGTTATGTGAGGAGCTGACATAAAGCTTTACGATGATCCTCCAGTAGTACTGTTGTCCGAAGCAAGTGTCGGATTGACAACAGCTTGAGTTACTGTGGTGGCTATTCCGCCGCTTCCTGTTGTTGTGATCACCTCGGTGACCACAGGCGGTACGCTCGTCATCACCTGTCCCTGGCTATTTGTGCTTGTAATGAAGACCGTTGTACTTTCTAACACAGTCGTTCTATCAATAGTGTTGAGCTACCCTTGGGCCCAGGTATCTGAAGCTACGAACTCGTACAGTGGTATGTCAGTTTTCATTGAAGAACTTTGAGATGACGAATCGGAAGACAAAGGTGAGGATGTAGTGGTGAATGGTATATTGGAAGTGGAAGGGGCAGCCGATATTGGAGTGGAGGTGCTGGGTAAGGATGTGGTAAGGGAGGGCGTCGTCGTCATTGACGACTGGGTGACGGTCGCAGCTGTCGTTGTTGGAGGGGTGGTTGGGTCGACAGAGGTTTCTGGGGTCGATGTCGTTGACCGATTGTCATTGCTCGAGGTATCGGTAATTGCAGACGGTACAGAAGAGGACATTGATGAAACACTTGCAGAAATGGGGGGAACGGTAGATGATAGCATGGATGGACTTGCCGACGTCGGTACTGTGGTAGTAGCCACAGCTGTTACTGACATCGTGGTTTGCGGCAAAGCACTGCGAGTGGTTCATGCAGAAGAGCCTCAAAAGTTGAATGTGAACGCACGAAGATGGTTGTTGAGATTGTCTCGACGTTGTTACAGGAGCAGAGGTAGACGGAGTTGGTGGTGTGGTCACCGAAGTAAGTAAGGAGACAGTATTCACACTGAAAGAAGATGAAGAAGGAATATAGCTTGGAAGTACAGATGGCGGTGATGGCACGTTGGAAGACACAGATGATGCAACAGAAATGGGAGTGCCAATAGCCGGCGTTGAGGACATACAATTCGCGGTATGGAGTGACGCGTGTAACAAGAGGAACGTAAGATGCAAGTAAAATCCGGGTTGTACCAAACCACGAAAGAGCCTGAGCAGGAAGGGCGAACAGCTAGAGTAAAGCAAGACGGAAAAAAGTCTCACAGAAGGCTCTGGTAGGCTGTGGGGACGTTGGACGTGGAAAATTTTGGCTATAGGTTGAGACCGAAATCCTGGAATACCAATAAACGAGAGACGTTGAACTCGAGTTAGGAAGGACACGAATGTCTGGCAGGGTGAGCCTAGTCAGCACGCCCAAAAATCGTGATGAAGACAAGAGAGAGGAAAGACTCACCCGGTCGTTCTGTGGAGTGAATGAGGCTAGACGATCATTCCGACGCCTCGAATACCGGGCGCAAATGGACGTGAAGGGCAGCGGGAAGTTACCAAGTTCACGTTGCAACCCGAGTACTGAGTAAGGCAAGCTTTGCCCTTAATCGATCGTTGTTGGCTGCGGGTCGTTGTGCGTCGTTTGAACCTGCCTGAAGGACGGAGGGAGCGGCCTGCGCTGGCCTGCCTGTCACGGCTGCGCAGGTTACGAGGCGATGAAAGCGTGATCTTCTCCCATGCCTCCCAGCCTCGCCGTCGATGCCGTTCTGGAACTGATCAAGCCAGTCCTGGCAAGTTAAAATATACATGAAATCCCCCGTCAACGTTACGCAGAGGCTACGGTTCAAAGTGCATGTGCATGTGGTGTAGCAGTGAAGTTCAAAAAAGTTTTGCATCCGAAACTTGGCTTCCACAATATCATCATGGTCACCCTCAATCCAGAACTTCTTCAACAAAAGCAACGAGAACAAGCAGAACAAGTACTCGTCCTAGGAGATGCATCTCACTCCTGCCTCGGTACCGTAGCCCCGCCCCCATTTGAGCAGAGTGTAGGGGACCCGGTTGTCGTCCACTTCTCCCAACACGAGACATACACTGCCCCTGGCGGCGAAGCTCCCCCAGAGTTTGCTCCGTACGATGCCTCCTGCTTCGTCTCGGGAGCTGGGAACGTCATTTCTCATGACCCTCATTTGAATGAGGATGGTCTGTCAACAACTCAATCCCTCTGCAATGTACTGACATTGCAAAAGGTGAAGCACTCTATCGCTTCTTACTCTCTCAGGCAGTCACCCCGCCTCGAATGTTCCTGCGTTGTCGGGGGTCGCACGACGAAACCCGTACCCACTTGGTCCGCCCACGACATGGGGATCACTCAGACTTGAGGACTGAGCAATACACAGAAAGAGTTGTCGATTTTGATTTTAAAATAGACGTTGGCCAGCATATCTTTGGCGAACCTACGCATTGGTCAGTAGGAGACTCCTCCCCTGCGTACCGTGGCCGTATGTTCCGCGAAGTTGGTATCGGCGGTGAAAAACGCAAGGCTAAGAGCGCGGAGCTGAAGGCTGCGAAAGCATGGGACAACGAGCGTGACTCCAGAGGCTTTCCTCCGTGGATCAGTAGCGACTATGCATGGAGAGAGGATCAGCCACACGTTATGCACGACAATAGTGTGTTGAAATCGTCGTGGACGCTTCGCCAGTGGGCAGATGACTATTGCTCCAGCAGGAAGTTCTTGAAGGAATTCGAGTACCATAAAGTTCGTTCAATGTTTTCGTCTTGGCCTGGTCCATTGATTGATGCTCCGTAGGTCGTTTATGGTTGGAATTTTGATGCTCTCAAAGCTGCTACCCGTTCTGTTATAACCTCCACTCACTACAGAGGGGATCTCGAGGTTTCATTTGAAACCTTGAACTCGATAATCTCCGTCCGATCGCATAATCGTCTGTCGTGTGCGCTCTCAAACGGATGGATCAAATTTCTGCTGATTATCACCTTCATCTACCCCTTCCTGTGGCTATTCCGACGGTTTCACACTCGGGGTGGTGGGATCTGGAGAGTATGTGGAGGTGCATATGCTCTCAAGCGCATCGAGCAGGTTTCCTGCCTCCGAGGATATGCTGGCGACTGCAAAAATCCCGAAAGTCTGTTTTCAGATGCGCGACCGACCAACAATACTCGCGGACAGGCGTCTGGGTCTAGTGGTCTCTCTGATGCGCGCACTAAAGTCGTCGGTTTAAGGGAAGGGGTCTGGTTCAGACAGTGGGAAGGATCCATTAGACGAGCTGTGCTTAACCAGTTGCAGGAATCTGATCCTCTTGTGGCAAGTGATGATGGTCCTACATCCCCAACATTCATGCTGGATGGCTATTGATAAACATCTGCTAAATGTCACGTAACCTAGGCTTGGGTATTGATACTCGTTTCAGATAGCGCTCGATCGTGGTATATATCCGTTTTCTAAATTCAAAGGGCGGGTATAGTACAGTTCCAAACAATTTAACGAATAAAGAAAGTATGATGAGGCCGACTTGAGTCTGGTTATAAATCAGTCATTCGTGTAAAAGTCATGCAACTCGCTGGGCCAATTGTCACGATGGGTTTGTATTTACGTGCTTGAATGCATTCGCGTCCGTCCAAACGGCGGAGAAACCGACGTTAAAGCTTCCCTCGTCCATGTTGCTAGAGATGCGCTCTAATTCAGATTCCGAATAGTCGTCGGCTTCAAGGAAAGCGAGCGCGGTTTCCAAAAACCAAGCGTGTTTCTTGATGAAATGCACGACAACAGTTCCACCGACACGTTTATTCTCGTATCGCTTCACGCGACCTTCCCTGTACCGCCACGCGTAACCTGTTTCAAGGGCCATTGCTAACAAAAAAGAATTAGTTGATATTCGTGCGACTGATTACCATGACAGAACCTTCACGCAATTTGGACATGTCACTCCCCTCTACCAGCGCCTCCACACTTTCAGCCAACGTCATACCCTGGACTGGCTGTTGGTAGCGAACTCCAAACGTCGACACGCTTGAATGAGCCCACGACGATGGCGTAGGATTATAGGGAATATTCAGTGAACTCTGAGCATCAGTTGACTTGTTCTTTAACCCCTTCTCGATGTAGGATAGAACGGACTGCTTGACTCGCGTAACATGAGAAGGAAATAAAAACCCATGTGTGTATCTAAGAGGGGCGTGAGCGGAAGAGGCGGTGAGGTATGAATTGATTGTGCTTACACGGTGCCAGCGCGGGGATGATCGTATATCCAGCATCGTTCGCTCGCCCATCGAATTTGAGTAGCTTGCGGATGCAGAGCCATCCACTTCGCAGTTTGTTTGTCTTCGGCACCTTTCGTTAGACCCTTGACGGTTGTGTCTTTTGAAATCCAAGTAACAAGACTCCAGCTCAAGCCATAAAGTTCGCCACCCATGAATAGATCCTTAACAAGATAGCCCCAGTAAACCAGCGGATCCTGAACAACGCTAGCGTGCTTGGGCATCATGTCAACGCCCGACTCTAGAGAAGTAGGAAGACGAGAGTTGAGAGCCTCGGCCGTGACGGAGGTGGTATTGTCCGGGAAACCATATGGTCTATGCCCTTTCGCATGCAGCTCTAACCTCATCCTGGACTCCAGTTCCGCCAGCATTACGAAGGCATCGTCATCAACTTTGGCGACGAAGTCTGGCCGAACCCAAGGCCTCGCCTGACCTGAAGCATAGTCCTCCCAAGCGAGATGTGAATCGTGAGGAGCAGGATGGGGTGCTGGCGACGATTGTGCTGAATAAGAAAAGTGTGGTACTGGAATCGAAGTATTGACATAGACAGGGGGTACCCATGCATTTTCAGCAGCCCAGCTGAAGTATGCATATGACTTGCCCGCATTCATGTTTTCCGGACAAGGCAAGATGATAATGTCATTATACACTGCATGAAGTTGTTAACTTCAACACCAGAGGATACGCATGTTTATAACTCACTTTCCATTTCAGTTTGTATACGCCTTTCCCAACCTTTGCGAGGCTGGCCGAGAATAAATCGCACTATCGTTCGTGATGTCCCGAATCCGTCATCACCTGGACCTGCACCACTTCGACTACGGGGATGCGAAGCCCACGTGGTTCTTACCAGCATCCTACGCTCCAATGCCGAGTCCATGGAAAAAACACCTAGGAGTATTCCTGCTGGCGGAACGGAATCCAAGTCGTCCGGAGGAAACATTGATGGAGACAGTTCCGGAAGGGGATTCAAATAAGGATAAGGCAGGGGGGTGCGATAACTTGGAGGGTAAGACGATGACGGTGGAATAGCACAGTATGCTTGCCATGGTAATGGTTCCTTGTCAGGGTTCAGGATGTACATGAGTAGCAGTGTGAGTGAGATTGCAAAGACTGTGAAAAGGAGAAGAGCGAAAATCTTATAAGGATTGAGCCTATCCGTAATGTCAAAAGAAGATGAAAAGACCTCACAATAGTTATCGGCTGTTGAGGGAACAATGGATGTCGGACAATCCTTCTTACGCCCTTCTTGAAGGTTCTCCATATCCTTCCCTCTCGTTTCCGTCTCCTGCGTGAACGTGGGTGAAGATTCCACCACCTACAACTCCCGTCCCGGATACTGGTATAGGCCCTGGAGGTTCCAAGCAACGGTGATGCTGGCTCACCGTCTATGTCTGAGGTAGATGAGGTAAAACGATGAGTTGGATACGAAGGTGAGGGCGTCGATCCTCGAGATGGTGTTGGCGTTGTGTACGAGGTAGCAGAATCAGAAGACGAACGGTCCCCTCGTGTGGTATCTGGGTATGAAGGGTCCGTATGTTCTCCCACAGGCATTGCGTTTGGGGTATCCCTGTACACTTCCTGGGGGTCTGAGCCAGACAAGAATTCGAAGTGCTCCCCAGACTGCCGTGGTCTTGAAGAATCAACGAGATTTCGAGAGCCTGCCATGTCACTGGCGTCTCCGAACCTGCGGACGGTGGGAAGGAGCCCAGCACGACCGGACAAGCAAGTCCAAGCAGAGTGAATGCACGCCTATCGACCTTGCGAAACTGCAGACCAACCGTTGTCCGCTCGAGATGGTGAGTGAGTAAAGTAAAACAAAGATACACGAATCAGTGTGGAGTAGTTTCCGTAATATACATATCCGTGTCAGCTGCGCACCCTCCAACAGTCGCGCTATGCATTACTACATCACAAGCGCAAAAACGCTGTCCCAGCTCGACCGTCTCCTCATGGCATTCCAGAACACTGCGAGTCTGTTCTGTGGGTGTGTGTTTGGGAAGGAGTCCTTGGGCAAAGCGATCCCGGTGTTCTGTTCCACTTTCATCAACGCGACATCTCCCGAGTCGGTGCAATTGCCGCCTGAAAGATTAACGACATGTACCAGCCAAACACAGAGATGGATGTCTGCTATCGATATCTGATCCCCTGCGAGGCAAATTACAGTTCGGTGTACTGGGAGCAATATGGGATCTCACCAAGGATATAAGGACCGATAATTTCCTTGTTTACTTTCGCCAACGCGTCCGGAATTGCGTGTTCCCATGTTTGCTTCGCAGTAGTGAAGTACTTCTCGGTATGTTCCCCGCTGTTGGTAGCAAACTGTTGAAGCAAGATTTCAATCTCGTGCTTTTGTTCATTCCAGAACGCCTTTGTCTTATCGGACATCTTAATAACACCACGTTCGCAATCTGCAAGGTACGTTGCGAGTACCTCTCTCCTGGCGTTAAGGACGGGAACTAACGTTGCAGCTAGAGCGTGCAGAGATTGTGAATCACGCGAGTTGAAGTGACGCAGTAGTTCGGGAGCTACGGCGTCAGAATATACGATGTCAACGATTTTGTTGGTGATAGTCGCAAAACCAACTGTCGCGGGAGACAGTGATGGTGATGGTGCGGTGGATGTTGAATTCGAGCGCGACGTAGCGGAACGAGACCTGTCCAGAAATTCGACCAGTGCCTGCATATAGACTGTAAATGATGTTTCGGAAGAGAGGCAGTACACGTCTTTATCACCTTGGGATCAGTGATGGCCTTGAATCGAGTTTCAACGTCACCCACAAGGGTGTCTCGTAGCGGAACAACTAATATCGGGACATGTGCTATCGGACAATCAGGTCGGCGTGCAAAGCATATGGAAGACACGCTCGCCTTTGGGGTTCAGACGCAGGAAAGCTGGTGAGAGTTCTTCCCCTTTGGCTGAGGTGCGCGATCAGTCTGCGGGGGAAGGCAACGATTGATTTCATACTCACTAGTATCGACTACACGGAGGTCGACCTCATCTTTGCCGTACCCCTTCTCCCGGCTGTAGTACGGAGCAGGTCAGCCAGATCAAAAGGACCATGAGTCGTCTCACAGTGTAAGAAGTACTGCATAAGAAGATCTTGTTCAGGAGGATATCGATACACACGGGGAACCTTGCTTACCCGCTCTTGACCAGACGGACGCTGGATCGTAGTAGAGGACGGCTTTTGGTACCGGGTGTGACATTGTCGGA
>QFEM01013719.1:0-12069 GCA_003316205.1 Boletus bicolor
GCGCGCTGCTTTTTCGTAATACCGGAAGCTGTCCTCCATAAAGGAGGGGGCTTGCAGCTCCGAAAGCTCGTACATGGACATGGACAGCTTTGCAGCGATGTGACAAACGGCGTGGAGCACCGGGCTGTCTTCTGGAAGCTTTTGCACAACACCTCGGAGAAGGTCGATCGCGTCGTAAAGGCCATCGTTGTCGCGACGAAGCTTGGCTCGTTCGTGTAGCGCTTCCGCGAGGCGCATGTATGTCAGTGGTTGATCATAGTGCGAAGGTGGAAGATGTTCGAGAGCTTCCGTGAAGAAGACGATGGCGGCATCGAGGTGTTGGAGACGATCGCGGTGATGCCCAAGCTTGACCAATGCATGGCCATAGTTTCGGCACAAGGCTCCCCGAACGAGGTGCTTGGGTGGCATTTGCTCTGCAGCGACACCAAAGAGTTTGACACATCGTTCCAAGTCCCCCAGATCCTCGTGTTCCGTGTAACGGACAGACAAGAATGTTGCCAGGGTGAATGGAACGAGAAATTCCTCATAGGAAACAGGAAGAGTCAACGCACGAGACACACGCTCGATCGCCGTATCTAGATCGCCTCTGCTCCTTTGGGCATGAAATCGCACGAAAAGAGCGATGCCCAGGTTGACCAAGGATATCTTGTAATCAGAGTGTCCGGGCGTGGGGGACAGGATTTCCTCCACTTCGGCCAAGAGTACGATCGCTTCGTCCAACGCGTCACCAGAATCTTGGTGATACTCAAAGCGCTCGCGCAGCGCATTCCCGAGTTGCATGCAAACGGGGACATAATTCAAGTTGCCACGTTTGCAGCTACGATGGGCGACGCGATAAAACGCGATGGATTCGTCTAGGTCCTTTGGATCCGCACTGAGCTTGAAGCGCGTCTCGAGGGCGATGCCGAATTGCAGGTGGACAGGCACATGCTCTGCGTGGCCTTCTGGGAGTGTAGGGATGATTTCACGAAACGCATCTATGGAGGTTTTGATATCCGTTTCCTCTCGTCCATGCTGGAACTTTTGGAGGAACGCCTTGGCACGATTAATCCTCAGAGAGATGAAGGCTGGCTCTGCCGGTCGCGTGCAAACCAAAGCACGATCACAGTGACCGATAATGGTCTGACATTCCTCAATGTTCCCGGACCTGTAGAAGCACTCCAACAGAGTTGATGTCAAGTTTGCGACGGTTGAGGCATAATTCAACTCCTTTGGAGACGAAAGCGTTAGCGCATCCTTGCATGTTGACGCAGCGAGATTGAGATCTTGCATGTCACCCTTTGCACTGAACCGCGCAGAAAGAGCACGACCATACACGGAGAGCATGATGGGACGCTGGTGAAAACCCGACCCGCACAACTCAACCGCAGAGGCGAGCTTCTCAATGGAGGAATCTAGGTCGACAATGTTGCCCGTGGCATTGTAGCGGGTAAGGAACACAGTACCGAGATTAAAAAGGGTGATGGGGCGGCCAGAATATGTGGAGGGTAGAATGTCAGAGGATGTGGTCAGGTATTGGATTGCTTGATCGAGGTCATCGATGTCCCCGTATAATGTGTAACGTGACTGAAGGGCAGCGCCATAGTTATCGAGGAGCCGTGAATGGTCTAGGTTAGGCACAGTGGAGTGCTCCATCGCTGTTTTATAACAACCAATTGCCATCTCCATCCTGTTGGCGTCCTCCTGCGTATAAAATAAGCGCAGGAATACAACGCCGAGGGTCGTGAGGTATAACAGATAGCCTTCCTGTCCCGGAGAGCGCAACTCCAATGCAGACACGTAATGATTGGCAGAACTCTCCAGGTCTTGCACATGACCGTCTACCTCGAATCTGAGAAGCATCGCATCTGCGAGATTCCCCAAAACGGAGTGTCTTGAAGAGTGACCGGGAGGGCGTAAATCCAGACAGGACTGGTAGTGCATCAGCGCTGTGTCTAGATCGGCCCTGTTTCCCTGTTTTGTGAACCGTTCCTTCAACGCAGTCGCAAAGTTATTGAAGAGTACGTCTCGGTTGGGACTTTCAGTAGGGCAGGCTGATAGCGCAGTGGAGCTGGTTTCAACGATTCGATCGAGGTCCGTCACATCTCCGTATCTCCAATATCGGTTGAGAAGACCGCTGGCAAGGCTTGCTACCGACGGGAGGTAAGAAGACTGCTCTGGTGTACATGATTCCACAGCAGTCTCGAAGTAAGTGATGGCTTGCGTTAAGTCGTTGGCGTCACCCCGAAACTTGAACCGCTTAGTGAGTGCCTGTCCCATATTACATAGAGCTGCGAGGTGAAAAAAATGGCCAGGTGGTGCCAGGTCAAGGGCTTGCTTTCTCCGGAAGATGCCTTCATCGAGGTCGATCGGATTCCCCGAGAGTGCAAAACGAGACATGAGGTTGCTTGCGAATGTGTCGAGCGTTGAAAAGTACTGTTCATCGCCTGAATCCAGCGACGCCAGCGCTTGTCTTGCGATTTCAACCTTGTCAGGAACATGGGTGTCGACTGCGACTGCTATTTGACTGTTCCAAGCGTTAACTACATAACACAGAGCTCCCTAAACTTTTGGAACACACCTTATTTCAACCATCACTCACAATTGATGAATGGTAACTTGGGGAAAGGCTGCTTGCAGCGTAACGTATGGTGTCTCTATCGATGGACAGTGGCACTGCCAGGAAGGGTCATGCTTCTTGGCAGGTCCCCCCAACAACCCACGTACTAACAGCCCTGTTTTGGGCGGTTGCGTAACCCCGGCTGGCGGACTCGGAGAGGCATCCACAGGGCTTGCAATAGACGGCTAGAACATGAGCCCTTGATGAGGATACCGCATTGAACGTCAGTCTCCCCAAACTTCGAGATCAGAAGACAGTCGTTCTGACCAACGTAAGCCTTGTACCGTAGCCAGTTGTACGGTGTTGGCTGCTTGCATAGCATTCGCCTTCAGTCCTGTGACAGAGAGTAACTGTAAGTTTATCGATCGACATGTGACTCAAATAGTAAATAAAACAGATTGAGAGCTAAGTACAGTACACCGCCCACTAATATTTCAGACTCCGGACTCGGAACATTATATTGCAGTTCTTTACCTTCATGTAGGAACTAGATCTGCGGGCAATTCCTGCGTGCAAAGTCAGATGGGGACCATGGGGTGTATGTTGAACAGCCGCCTTGCTTGTAATGTCAAATAATGGTATATTACACATTGGAACAGGGAACCAGCCGATGGAACTCGTGCAAGACACGACTTAGACTGCGACCAACAATTTACTCTATGTGATTACCTTCTTCACTTAGCAAGAACCCGTTCGAGAAATGCCTTGCTGATGTGTGGGCGGGGAGTGATGCGACAAGGGAAGGTCAACGGATGGCTAAGAAAGGGATCAGAGTCACAATAAGGACCCATAGGGGCAACCCACCGAGCCAGTCCGTTCATGTATTCCGCTTCGAATGTTATCTCTTTGTCATCCACATTCTTGGCAAGATTGAAATCGACCGTCGCTAGCATCGTTACCATAACACTCCAGACGGACGCATTGGCAGCGTGTCGACCTAACGACGATGAGTACACGTACGGGCGGGGGATCAATGTATGGCACATAGTTGCTTACCTGGACATACTCTCCTCCCAAAGCCAAAGACGAAGTCGGCTGAGTCGTCAGTTAACATCCCTTGCGCGTCTAAGAATCTCTCAGGGATGAATTTCTCTGCATTGGGGTATCGAGTTTCATCGCGGGTTATTGCCCTGAGGAAATTATAGATTTTTCTGCCGAGACAACCGAAAGGACATCGACTGCATACCAAATGTTTCCAAAGACAGTCGCCCCTGTCGAACAATTGTCATTACGAGCACGTCTGGTGAATACATCTGAAATACCTTTGGGAATGTAGAAACCGTTGTAGATATCACTACTTGTGGTGGCGTGTGGAACGCCTTCAGGAACATCAGTAAAGCTGTCTGGAAAATCAAATTCATGATCGCACCGAGAGGAACAGGTGGCTGCCATCTCAATGTTTCGCGCAAGATTGCGTCGACATATGGCAAGGACGATCTGTCGTCAAATTCGGGTAATCTATCGGTCCCCACGACGGCATCGATTTCCGCCTGTGCGCGTTTCCAGATGAAAGGGTTCTTGACCATTGCAAGCGTAAACGTCATCATTAATGAGCTTGTCTGTGGGATGCGTGAGTATCGCACTCACTTCCTAGCAACACGCACAACATACCGTCTCTACAGAACCTACGACCGAACAATTAGTTTGACCATTGACAATTCGCATGGCTGGAACCTACCCAGGAAAGCAGTAGAGGAGGCATGTTTAAGAGCCTTTTCATACACCAAACGGTACGAATCATCAAACCCCTCCATGCGACTGATGTGATCCGATACCATCGAGGAGTCAATATCCTCCCTGGATTCCTAAAACAATACCATGTCATTCCCAGCATATTCACACTCAAGGTGGACAAGACTTACCATACGCTTCTGGACATACTGGTACGGTGCCTCGACCATCTTGACACCCCACTCACGGGCCACTCTCGCTTCACGTTTGATCCAAGACCCGGGAAGCCACTCAGGTATGTGCAGCACTTCCAAATTATGTCAAAAAAGGTTGTGTTTCAAGTGTACCCAAAGGTACTCACAGAAGGGGAATGTCTTGAGGAGGACTGCCTTCTCGGGCAGTAATGCCTGGACTGAAGCTTCGATGAAGTTGTTGGTAATCGACACCATCTGGTCATTCCGGGGACTTGGATCATAGTCATATACGGAACACATTGTGACCGCGGCAGCGAACCTGCTAGAGTCTGAGAATCTGCAAAAATGGCTCAAGTTGAACTAAATATCCTTACGTCGAGTAGTGAGTCGTGTAGTCGTTGGGATTGTCCATCACATTCAAGATCAGTTGGCGTGCTTTGCGAAGTTGCATCGGATGAAAGCTGCCAACAGCGTCGGCGCAGAACGTCTGATGGAATATTCGCCGGCACAATCTCCAATGATCACCATACTGCGCAAAACCAAAATTAGAATCGTGTCCATACCTAGAAAGCACGAGTCAGCGTCCGCTCAATCACAGGACATCTTATTGAGGGATTTACTCACGGATCAACTGTCGCTATGAAAGGACGATTGGAGTATAACTGCGATCGTTTTTCGAGCAGCTCCGTTGCGACCGAGAGTGAGTTCAGGACCACGACATCCATACCCAAGAGTCGGATGTACATTATATCACCTAATAATTGTCAAAGTCATGTATTTCAGTTCCGCACTACCGTACCCACCATATTTCGCCCGCCACCCTGTATAAGTCCTGAAGGGTTCCTCGATATTAACAGACAGGGCACTTCCCAAGAATGGTAGAGGGGTAGGGCCAGGGGGGAGAGAATAACCCTTCCTCTCGATGCGATTCCGAATGAACCGCCGGATTGTGTCCACGGACATAACGGTGAGAGGAACGAGCACTGCGAGTTGAGTAGCTGAAGTGGTCCATTCCATCCTTGCTGTGGGGATTGTATTCAATGGCAATCTGACCCCACAAGGACACCATCTTATATCTATCAGGAAATCCGGTTCGGCAGCTTGGAAGCGGCTAAATTCATGACGGAAATGATGGTCAGTAGAGACGGGAACGTTGTGTGGCTCAGCCCCGCCCTAGGAGGTAGGGAAAAGTCGGCGATTGGCAGTAATACCTCGTTCCCTCCGCCGGCGGGAGGCTAAACATCCGGTTTTGCATTCATGGGATGAGCCGTAACTCGGCTCCTGCCAGCACTGTGGGCTGTCCATGTACGTAACTTGATAGTATCATCGATAGCCCCGGCCCAGCATCCACACCGTGACTACCGAGCGGGCGAAGGTGAGGATGTCGCCGCGAGTACTTGGGGCTATGATCACTGTCGTAATCTGCCATAATGAAACACTTTGAAGCCTTGGCCCAGGCCCCAGAAACGCTACATTAATCTCAACGCCACGGGCATATGCAGAATGATAAAACGCTTTTTACCTTGCTTGCAAAGTAAGATCTATGACGTGCGACTTCCGTTGTGGATTCAAAAATAGTCGTAAACAAGCCTACAAGACTTGACGGCATTCTCCGGATTTCGTGGAATTATCCGGATTGCAACTTTGTCGCCGAATGGGGCTGCTCTCTGCCGCTTCCGATCTATTGATGCATTCTTCGCCTCGAAAGTTTAAGATTGTAGTCAGTTCGTGTTTTGCCGGCTAATGGTTGCAGACGCTCGTCTTCCCCTCGCACGTTGTCGGTGGGGTGTTCTGTGAATAACCTATCTTCGAAATCTTTGAACAATCAACTCCTTATTTCTACACTACTCCTTTCTCTCGGTGCAAGCAAGGTCCGAGTCCGAGTCAGTACTGTCACGTTTGCAGTGCGACGATGTAGCACACCGTTGTCAGGACAGTAAAGGTGCATTGAATACCTACGTGTTCGCCGACTGCTTGGTGGTCGAGTCAATTGTTATTAGCCAGTAGAAATGAGGATGTTATGGGCGGGTGGTGAACGTTCAGGGGTGTGTCTCAGGGTGCTCTCCTTCTGAGCACATAGCGCTGCGAGAGAGCTTGCTGTAAACAACCTGATTCCAACTCAGCTTTACTTTGCTCCTTATTAAATTCCCTGAAGAATATGGGGACATCCTTGGCCCAAACATCACAAACAAGTAAGAGCATAGCATCTTCGCTATCCAAATATTGTTGTACGGCTGTAAGCCAATTAGCCATCCCGACTCTTGGGTCTGCCTAGGGGAGACAATGAGGTACCGTTAGATCGGATCAACATCATGCACGCCATCGTACCAAGCGTACCTCTACACCACAACCACTTGTGCATGCCTCCGAAGTCTATCTAGACCTCTCTTAAATGCCATCATCCCGCGATCGTCGAGTTCACCTTTGCGCGGGACACCATCCTGAATCTCGATACACACCTGTCCCGCATGCCCACCCGCAGCGAGCCACTTGCAAAGTCCCCTCATCCACCCTTTCCACCGCACAATCTCCGGTTCCTTCAATACGACCCTCCTCACCGTCTGCCACGCACCGTCTGCCAACACACCCTCCGACTCCGAGTCCCGGGACTCGCAGCGACCAGCACGAACAAGACGGGCAGGGGAAACAGGATGGGGGCGTACGAACCCGCGCAGTGTCGCTGCGAATCTTCCTACGTCCGTCCCCCCGAGAATGACTTCCTCCACATTCGGAAATGCATTCATAAACGATCTTGTCGGCATCTTCCACTTGGCGGCACTGTCATGTAAATAGACCTCTTTCACGCTTGCGAACCGAGGTTGGCCTTCCTCATCAAAGAGATACTCCGCCGTACGATTTGCATAGGGTAGCTCAACGGTGAGGTCGTCGTGCCAAGGAATCTCGAGGTGTTTGAGGGTAGGCGCGGTGAGCACACTTAGGAGCTCACAATGGTATCGAACACCAGGATCGCGGCGGTGGATGATGAGTGTCTCGAGTGAGGAGAGGGTCACACCTGGTGGACGCACCGGAAAGTCCTCGTCAGGTTCGATGATAGGTCCATACAAGGCGAGGGTGATCAAGTTCGGCGTTGACCGTAAAAGGGCGCAAAGAGCGGGGAACTCGATAAGATAAGGTGGGAGAAAGAAGCCTAATGTTGGGCACTCTTGGGTTCGTAACGTGAGCGAGGTGAGGTTCTGGACGTCAAACGGCCAGTCAGATCTCATCCGAAAAGTTTCGATCGGGAAGTGGTCAATATCGAGGCGGGTCAACGATGGTGCCCTGCCACCGAGAAAAGGGAGTAGGTAGAGGTCGCGGAGTTGATAATAGTGGGTGTAGGCGGTGTGATTCGCCTTGACAAACACACTCGTCAAGCGAGGTGCATGGAAGTTTAACAAACCCTTCATGACAGTGCAAACGACCGTATCCGACACATCCCACAGAGAAAGACTCTGCAGGCGATGTGCATGACGATATAATGTGCCAACCATCGACTCGAGGAATGCTTCGCTAGAGTTGACCTCATGGGCACGTTTGTGTACAGGCCAGTGACAAAAGCTAACGTCGATCTCGAAATTTCCGGACTTCTCCAGATACGTTTGTAAACGGCCGATTGGCGTCGCAGAAGTCAACAAGACACGCGTCCACAACTCGGGAGTGCGGAACACGGCGGCACGCCAGCTCCTGCAGACACCAGCCATCACGATTGGCAGGGGAAGCATATAAGGTGAGTGTGAAACCTCGTTGAGCCCATGCTGGAATATGTGAATGAGAACTTCGTTGGGAAGGAACGAAATGGGCGAGAGCTGGATCTGGATGGGCCGTGCACGCTCTGTGGGCGGCGCCAAGGATATTTGAATCACAGTGAGACGAGCGCGCAGTTCTTGCTCGACAACCCACAGCTCTGTCTCGGTTGGATGGTCAGGAAGGAAGGGCTTGTGCTTACGAGCCATCTGAATAAAACTTGAGTTCAGCGCATGACGCAGCCTTCTGCACGATTATCTGGGCTCACCTTGGGCTTGGGGACGTCTATGGTAAAAGGTCGGCGACAGAGACGAAGAGTGGTTGGGCACCTTTACATGCCACCCTCGTAAGGGTGAACGTAACCTTTTGACGTACCCTACATCCTCGAGGCAGCTCGGCATTGAGCTTGCCTTTTACTTCTCCACAACGGGGCACTAATTTGTGAGTATGTTAGTTAGTTAAGTCGCCGCACTATACCCAAATGACCAGAGCGCTGCAGCCTTGACTATTGAGGGTATGTCCTCAAATGGACAAGACGTGGAGCACCAGCCTAAAACGACCTGACTGGGATATTCGATGTATGCGGCCTTCTGTATATAGTCGATCAGGTTGTGCCATGTTGTACCAATATGAACATGATGAAAGAGAACCTGAAGGGACGGTTAATATTAGAGATGGGTCTGAGAATGCCGCACAATTTCCGTCCAAGTATTGGGGCGGTGTGGTGCGTTGAGTCAGCCACAATGATACATGATACAGGAACGACATTGACTCGGATTACCCACGATTCGATGAAGGAACAATTGTCGATAAGCTCACCAGGACTTTTGATATCGTCAATGCCGCGCTATGCCGATCGTAATATGTGAAGTTCGTACTTACACGTTATGATTGCAAGGATAGCAAACTGGTATGACTCTGAGAATGCAAAAAATTCACAATCATTAAAAAGGCTTCGAACAAGTCGTAAAAGTCGTCAAGCGTCGTACAAGAATTCAGACGTCATAGTAACGGTAATGGAGGGAAGAAGGGCAAGACAAGACAATAGATCAGCATCGAGTAACGCAGGGACCCATATCGGGAATGCAAGAGCAAATATTAAGAGGTATCCAGTCCGAAGCAAGAGCATCAATAAAAGCACAAAGAATACAGATCTGTTCTACACCACCACTGCCCCCTATCGCAACGATGATCATGTCCACTCACCAATTACGGTCGGCGGGCCCATCGCCCAAACCCCAATCTCCGAAGCACGGCAGCACAGATGGCGAACGAGACCAAGATAATACTGCATGACATGCGCACCACTAGCAAGCGTCCATATCTTTTCGCAGGGGAAGGGTATCTGTTCTTCACTCCAGGACGGGAACCAGCACGGGCCTGAGAGCGTCCTTGATCCTCACGCCTGGGCACACCCAGGCGTCCATAGGGAAACAACCACCCCATCGCCTTCGCAACGATCGTGCGTGCAACGCCCCCCAGAGGCATGGTCTCCCAAGCTTCAAGGACATCCCTATTACTGTCGCCTTCGACGAGTGTTTCGTCCCTAGGCAGTTCTGCTGTCTCGGCCGCCGCCTGTTTGTTCGTCTCTGATCGTCGTTGCCTTAATTCAAATTCAGAAGAGCAGCGAGAGTCAGAGTATTGGGCTCGTTCCAACACCGCCTCTTGTCTGGCAGTATCAGCCTCGACCACCTCCAGGCGCAGTCTGAGTCCGTCCATTTGGGCACGTGTTGCTGCAATAGACTCTTCAAGCGCTCGTAAGGCACCATCCGAATCATTCTGCAGATCCGATGTTGCCGGGACCTTATCGCAAACGACGGCATTCACGCCGTTCGCATGACGGTGGTGACCCACTAAATTCATCTCATCGCCAACATTCTCCGGTACACCATCAGAAGATGAACCGGTAAAAATGGCAGTGACGACACGTTTTTGAGTCTTTGCGCTCTTTCCCGTGCTTCCAGTGCTTCCCCGTAAACCCGACCCCTTTGACCGAACAGAGTTCCCCCGAGTTTTTTGGCCATCGTGTTTCGGACGGGATGTGTCTGGTTCCGCAACCAAAGAAGCACTATCTGCGTCTGCACTCGTGGAGACAGGAATACGTTTCACTGTCTCCCCCAAACCAAAGTCGACCTCCCATGCGCGCGCACCTTTCAGTGGGATGCTGGAAGATGACGCCAACAGTTCTTCAATACTAGGCTCCTCTTCTTCTTCACCCTCAACGGCTCCAAGCGCGGTATACACATGAGTGTACGGAGGGGGTGGAGTCAACGAGGGTGGTTCCTGGAGGACAACCGTGGAATCCGCCAGTGACGAACAGACGTCATGGAGGGGCTCATCATGTAGAACGAACGGCAGGTCGGATGGGGACCCCGGCGAATGCTTGGCGTCCGAGATGGATTGAAAGTCTGGATCAGTCTCGCTTTCAGACTCGGCCTCGCTCCCGCTCACGGACCCCTCCTCGCTAGCAGAACATTCGCTCCCGCTCGTGCTTGCACGCTCCCAGGTCTCAACGAGGCCTTTGACCTTGCCTCGGCGACGCATGCGCATACGCGCAAGGTCCCTGTACCTCTGGGCGGAGGCATCTGAGACCGAGTTGGAGCGATGCAGAGACATGGCCGGAGATGGTGGGAAGACGCCTTCGCCTTCGTTGGTGTTGTTGTCAGGAAGTAGGCGGAGGTCATCAGCAGACACAGAAGCACTGTAGATGTTGTGGAATGGGGTGGAAGAGCGAGCGGATCGGGAATAGATGTCATTGGAGTTGTCGGAGACCTGGTGCGAGTGATACGAGTCGACGTAAATGCGCCCGCGGAGAACATCAGCACGGAGGATGCGCGAACGCTCAAGAAGCTGAACGCGCTGTACATCAGAAAGGGGTGTGCTGCGCACGTGTAAAGGCAATCAGCGGATAAGGCTACGTGACGACCAAACGCACGACGCACCCAGCAAGATCCGTATCTGTAAGCCGCAGTAACTCACGACCTGTGAGACCGCGTGTGCGGACACACTCGAGTATATCCGCGAGGCTGGAGTTATCTGTGTCCCCGTCAGTATTGTTGCCCAACGTGAGAGATGCCCTGAGATAGGTAGTGAGTTCGTCTGTGTTCCATTGCTTGGGGTTAGGGGGCAAGCCAACGTATGTCTCTGGCCTGGAAACCTGGCTATACTTGTGTTTCTGATCGTAGCTGTGATGTTCCGTGATGGGCTCAGTGGGGCTGATTGGTGATATCGTCTCTGCCCTCCGCACTTGGTACGAGAGTTTTGGCTCATCTGCACGGTTCAACGACACCAATGGGTTGTCTGGTGAGGCAGCGACGATTGACGGTGGGGTCGGCAATGGGGCAGGAACGGTGCACATTCCACCGTGCACTTCTCCCTCGACCGACGACAATGAAGACGAATGGCGGTGCCGCACTCTCGTCCCTGTCAGTACCCGGGAAGGCGAAGAAGGGACATAATGGTGTCTAGTGTGGTGAGCAGAGTGTGGTGACGAGTTCGAGCGGGACAACAACGCAGAGGACGTCGTCTTGATTGCGTACGGATGAGCATTGGGCAGGATGGGTGGTGGGTGTTTCTTGGTTGGTTCCGCTGGCGAGATTGGTCGGCTCGCCATCGCTGCCGGTCAGTAGCTCGACCCTAGCCAATCCAACCAGTAAAAATGGTCAGCAGCGAACGGGCTGCTGTTGAAACGCTGAAGGTGAGCACGCGCACAAAATGCTCATAATCACCGTGGGACACAATCCACGACCTTCCGTCTACCGAGTGGCGCAATCATCGAGTCGGAAAACATGTCCTTCATCTACATACCTAGCCGAACAGAAAGGCTCGAAATAGTCCCCGTTTAGAAAGAAGTTCAGGGCGAGT
>QFEM01013724.1:0-13961 GCA_003316205.1 Boletus bicolor
TTGGATCTCTGCCAATGGGCCGATCATATGCCTGTCCATGCTGAATGAAATGATGAGAACGATCAAGATGAACCGCCCAGGAAGAACACTTTTTGGCTTTCAAATATCGTCCAGTATACCAGCAGACGACAAAATTCGTGAGGCTATCAAGGTCCTTGATAGTCGCCGGTACTATTTCGATCACTTGCTCGCATCAGGTGTCCGGTGAGTGTCCGATTTGCGTGAAGGGGTTGTATCTGATCCTAGCACTGGCAATTAGGAACCACAGGGTGGTTGCGCTACACCAACTGAGGGCAGCTTCTCCCGTCGCTATGCAGATCAACACGTCCACGAGCTTCTTTAGTGCGAAAGATACACTATACGAGGAGCAGGGTCGGACGAATATTCGGTAGGCATCCCGATACGGTACCAGCTGCAGCCACTGAGCGAGTTGAATTTCAGAAACATGGTGATGGAAGGTAAACAGAGCAGCAGCCATAGTTCATTCAATCCCTCTTGCGAAATGACGATGGATGAACCACTCAACCTGGCGAATCTCGAGAACATTTGTTACGGGTCGGATACTCAACCACGGTTGGCAGCGGCTCCTAGTCCTGCCATGCGTAGGAGCGGGCAGGCTATATGCAATCTTGGAGATCGGGGCAAGTCTAGGTGTGTATCTCTATGTACTTGTATTTTTGGTCGCTAAACCAAACTTCATCCATAGCATGATAGCAACCAAGTCTCGTAGGATTCTATCTCGTAGGATCCGACATAGAACAGCGGTCGTTGAAAAGGAGTTCCGGGTTGATTGTACGTATATTGTGAACTTGAACAGAAACCATCGTCCTGACACGCACGATGCATTTACAGTGGAAAAATTAGATATTATCCTGCAATGGCTCGATGCATTCAGATGCTTTGAGAAACATAGAACCACTCTACTACAGCGCCAATCCGATACGTGCATGTGGTTACCTGAGACAAACGAATACAAGGCATGGTTGGCTGGCGAAAATTCATTCCTGTGGTTACGGGGAAAAAGTTCAGTGTCAGAAACTCAATGAAGCTTTCCTCGCTTACCTTGCTATAATTGCAGCTGGGTGCGGGAAATCAGTTTTAGTGTGCGTTCACTCATCTGGTCTTATAGTGATATTGAGTTGAACTACAGTGCATCTCTGATCGAACGCCTGGAGAGGACATTTGTGGGTGAACCTCCCGCAGTTTTTTATTGCGATTTTGGGAAAGAAAGATCCATGGATGCTACTGAAGTGATACGCTCCTTGCTTTATCAACTACTGGACCGATATCGTCGTGGGAAGGTCAAACTCGGTGCTCTCCAAGTCGTTGATGAATTGGTCGAAGAGAAACGTAAAGGTGACACAACACTCAGAGATATCACGTGTCTTTCTTCCCTGGTGTCTCGTGCTGCGGGGCAGTTTTGTCAACAACCTCTTATCGTCATTGATGCCTTGGATGAGTGCAAAGATGTTGATCGTCTCCTCTGCGCTCTCCTAGCGTTGAAGACAATGGGATTACGGTTTTTCGTGAGCAGCCGTCCAATTCAAGTCATCAAGTATAGATTTGGCGGACTTCCTTACATCTCTGGACAAAATGGCAGAAGCAGTATCAGCGGACATTGAGCTACGTGTCGACAGAGAGATAGATTCACACCCACGGTTGTGTCTCCTCGATCTCGAGCTGAAGAAGAAGGTTCGTTCTACGCTGTGCCAAAAAGCAGACGGAATGTTTGTCTACTGTTTAACATCGCTTCTCCAACTCAATTGGTTCATAGGTTTCGGTGGGTTCAGTGTCAACTTGACGCTCTGAAAGGATGCGTCACACTCCAAGAGTTTCAGGAAGCATTGGAGAACCTCTCACTGGGCCTCGATGCAACATACGAAAGAATTCTCCTTGGGATCGACCAACGGCCGTCGGAGGGAAAGGTCGCCCAGCGTGCCCTAGTGTGGCTCGTGACTGCCGAGCGACCCATGATATTAATGGAAATAGTCGAGGCGCTCTCCGTTGACCTTCGAAGACGAACACTGGACCGAGGCATCGCTCCCATACATGAATATGCATTACTGAACGCACTCGGGAGCCTTGTGGTGCACGACGAAAAAACCGACATCATCAACCTATCACATTTTAGTGTCAAGGTAAGGGACAACATCTAGCCTGTTTATACTGCTCGTATTGATAACACACGAGTAGGAGTACCATATGGACGAGCTTACCTGCACAAAACTGCCCGCATACCGTATCAACCTGCGAGAAGCTCATATGCAGGTTTTCCAGCTGTGCATGTGTTACCTTGCCACCTCTCTCGACCATCCCTTCGATAATGATGAGACACCAATTCACGGAACGTGATACGGTTGTCTTATTACCGTCGCGACCACTTCTCGATTACGTATTCTCCTGCGGTTTCGATCACCTCATGCATCTTGAGCTAACGGAAGATGCAATTTGGATTCCATGAGGATTCTTCGATCGGAAATACAGAAACATCCTTTGGAGTGGAGGCATATGTGCAGGGTGGCTTCTCTGTATCACCCTTATAAGTCATGGATAACCCCAGAACATGACTTCATCATCTGCGTCTTAATTTCCATGTTTCCCGAGCCATTTTTACGTGCTTTCCTGCGCCGTACTCCTTCCAAATGGAAGTATGATTCGAATCCCCTCGTACACACTGTACATTTCGACAAGGTCGACCATGCCAGGACGTTGCTGTCACACGGCGTTGACGTGAACGACAGTGGCTGGGACGATATCGGGATGCGACATGTTTTGCCACTCGAGGTTGCTCTCCAACGCGAAAACGGTGTACTGGTCGATGTCTTCTTAAAGGAAGGGAGCGCTGCGATACCTCAAAGGGTATATTCGTCCGTCTTTGATGAACATGACTGCCATTATCCACCACGTGTTGTCGCAAGCCTACTGCAAGCCAACGAATTCGTGGAATGGGCAACAGAAGTCCAGGGTGCGGGGTTCCTCCTCCGTGCGTTGAACCGAGACCGATATGGGCGACACGAGATGACAGAGAAAGATCTCCTAGTCATGATACGGAGGTTGTTTCAGATTAGACATGACTTATCTTCCCTCGACGCCTCCGAGCATATTCTTTCGATAGTTGCTTCAGCCGCATCCAGAGGACATCTCTCCTTACTGGAGTATTTGTTCTCCATCGATGCACCCATGCCTTCTGGAATTTTGTTTGCTAAAGAGACAGCACAGCTTGTTCATGACCTCACTCTCCAAGGTGTTGATATAACAGCTGTTGCAACCAGAGGAGATACCACGTTGCACCAGGTCCTTGGGCGCTGTCTTGGCGGCTCACGTTGCTGGACGCTCGACTGCCGTCTTTGTTCAGAGCTCCGACCCACGTTGTTGGCAGCTCTAGCACGAGAAGTGAGTTCATTCACAAATTTCTGAGCACACGTGCATGCAATCCTAACATTAATCAATTCGCATCATTGGACGAGAGAACGCTGATCAAAATTGTGGCGGTCTCACGAGAACTTGACTTTAGACTCGGCTTGGCCAGAATCAGGAATGATGGCAACCTAGACATTCCTCTTGTCTTATCCCAGTTAAAGGAGATCGTTTTGGCTTCTGGGGCACTATTGCAAGCAATTAACAAATCAATGTTGGACAACTTCACCCTTGACGACCGTTCAAAACATTGGCTCTCTGGAAAAGAGCCCAAAGCATGTTTAAATATCTTACAACAGATGAAGAAATTTTTGACCGGGGTCGATGCATCAAAGGAAACTGTTGTCATCTCGCAAAATGGGTGGATTTACGAACCATTCACCCTGCCGTCCAAGGACGAACTCAAGGATACTATTGCACTATTCAATGAACAGCAGAACCACTTCCGCTTCTTACAGCTGATGCTGGGTGAGTTTCCCAACAACACGACGAACCAATCCCTGACTGAATTACCCAGGGAAAGCAAGGCGGAACGTCCACGACTATCCCGTACAGATTCTGTCGTTCTCCCAGATGACAATCTAGGCATAGCGCCAACACGTAGTAGCAAGTCACGGTCATTTCAACTTAAGTAAGTACAATCACACCACGACCGTTTTTATCATAACAAAAATTCAGATCAATCTGGGAACAACTCCGGGACCACCTCAGGATAATCCAAGTGAGTTAGTACTTACTGAAAACCTACTTTCCTGTAATATGCTTTATGTAGAACACCAACGGACCCTTTACAGGCGGCGGGGAACCGAGCGTCGAGATCGATGTTCTCTTTGTCGGCCAGACAGGTGTCGGGAAGAGCCATCAATATGGGCATAGGCATTCTAGACCATTCGCAGGCTGCCGCTAAAGTGTCGAACGAACCTCGACCGTGCACCACTCACACTGCTTCCTACTCATGCGTGTTGACGACTGGCTTACAATGTCGGCTTTGGGACACGCGGGGCCTTGACGAAGCAACGGATACCCACGACCGCGACTGGACGACCAAAATAGTCGACCGAATCCTCCAGTTTGCAATCCGGCAAATGTCTTTTGGCCGAACCAGGCTGGCTATGCCAGTCCTTATGTGGTGCATCTGCGCTAACAAAATTGGTGTTTCCGCGCACTGGCAAGAATTCCGCAGAGTTTGTATGGAGTGTTGCAAAATAGAAGCATTAACAGTGGTGGTAGTGGTCACTCAAATGGCCCAAAACACAACTGGGTGGGAGACGGTGTATAGGGATCAAAACTCAAACGTTTGGATCTGAGCGATGAACTGGTTAATGCTATCCCCCTATTGAGGGTCAGGAATTATCGCAATGCATTTTCCCCAGAATACATAGAAGATTCCAGGGCTCTCAGAGATCTCATCTCCAAGCTTGCTAGTAGATCATTTTGGCTATATATTTCGACCCAGACCATTGGTTCTTGTTGACAGGTAATACAGACTACTCAAAATTAGTGTACAAACTACGCGATATAAAGCAAAACTCGAATAAGCAAGGCAACGAAGAGTCGTGAGACAACAAATTAAAAAGCAAAATCAACAAAAGCCAAAGCAAGACAGACAGTTTTTAGATTAGAGACTCCACATATCTGTGTATATATGTGCAGAGGCACGAGATGCTAACCCCCATCCCCATTCCCGTCGTTGTGTGTTTGCGCCTGCACCTTCAGCTGGAGCCCCTCCATCTCAGCGCGGAGCTGCGTTAACGCTTCCTGCTTCTGCGCCAGGTGCGTCCGTGCGGCATCTAGTGCCGCTTGCACCCTTTCAATATCTTGTGGGCTAGGGCTTCGACGTGTGATGCGGGGAGAGGTCAATGGGGACTCAGGTGCGGGCGACGACCCGTGTTTAGGGGAGAACGGGAACAACACGAGATCTGTTTCTGTGTCCGGATCGTGGAATGGAGGGGCAGGGAAGGCGTTGGGGTCGGAGACGACGGTTGGCATAAGGGGTGATGCGAGTTCCATGCTCTCCTCGGTTGCAACGTCATCCTCAAGCGGCTGCGGACTAAAGATGCGGTGCAAGTCCTACGTAGATACACATGCCCAGAGTTAAAACAGATGCATTGGCTTGAGTGTATGTAACGAAAAAAAACCTACGTGAGCAGGACGCAAAGCAGATGAGTTAGACGAGGATGCTCGGAGCTGCGCGATTTCGAGCAAAAGGGCCTTTTCCCGACCACGTGCAAATGAACGGGCGTGTTGAAGCTGTTCTCGAAGGTCATCGACCTCGGCTTGGAGTCTTTGCCCTTGTTATCAAAAGAGGCCTCTCAAAAATGGGACGGACGTCTCACCGGACGCATTCTCCTTCGACCCGCAGGACGTCTTGGAAAGTGTCTATATTTATCCCATCCCTAGCCTACATATCCAATGCTTGAGTTGCCTGGACAAGCACGGCGAGAAACAGAAGAGAGTAGACACACCCTTCGTTGCCGTGCGGCGGCTTCGATTAGGGTCGTCCGCTCTGATGCAAGAGCCTCCATCTGAGTAGTCATCGTGCGTATCTGGTTGTCTAGTTGAGCTATTGAAAGCATCGTCGAAGGTGATGCCAGTGCTGGTGTTGATGTAGTCTTTCCAGTATCTAACGGACGCGAGAGAGCGTTTGGATCGACTGATGCACTTCTTGTTCGAGGACTTGGTGTAGGAATAACTTTGTGATCATTTCGCGATATTGGGGACTGGGGTTCCTTGAGAGGGCCGCTTGAGGTCGAGGCCGCCATCCTGGCTTGCTCCAGCTAATCATGTCAGAGAAGTCAAACATTCCATATCATTGCAGGATACTTACCTTTTCCGCAATATGACGAATCTCGAGCTCCAGGGATCTATTTCGCGCGTTGTTGCTCTCCAGGAAGCGAAGACATTCCTCGTCTGACAACGGTTTCGGCTTTGGGAGCCTCTCGCCGAGTTTTCGCTTCTCGAAAGTACGCGCAGAGACATTCTCAGGGTCCGGTCGATGTTCTAGGCCTCCGTGCAACGTGATACAGCTTTCTAGCTCAGCCTCACGTACTGCAACTTTGGCTTCGAGTTCCTCGATGCGGAGGTTCGCCTCTTCTACGGTTCTGTTGTGGTTCTGCCGTTCCAAATCAAGTTCCATCCTCAGTCTGGCGATTATGGAGGTAGCATATGCGAGCAAGTCGTCGTCGCACTCGTCTTTAGTCCCTCCACCATCAATCGCGCCCGCAGTAAGCTGCTCTGGGAACTCGACATTGAGATTGCCTCCCTGGAAGGCGTTGGATGGGTTTGGAGTAGGAAAGATGGCACACCTGCATGTTTAGTGATGCGCATCCGGCTATATGGCCATGAGCTCCATTCATTTGAGACTTGAACTGATAAACCAAACAGAGGGGAGAGAAAGCCCGCCATGCGCATAATTGAATGTTTAGGAACGGTAATTTGGGGTAGAAGAAGGCTCTCGACGTACCTTTCTCGATCAGATCTTCAACGACGTCTTTCAACTCGTCCTTCTCCACCTCCAGATTCTTCGCCATGCTGCGCCAACGATCCACTTCGTGTACGAGCTTCATTTTTGCCTGCTCCTCGGCCGAAATTTCTAGCGCGTGTTGAGAACGCAACGCATCCAACACGTCGATCGTTTTCAGCAAGCGGGTGTGGGCAGTCGACGCACGCGCGCTATACGCCTCCAAACGCGTCTCGAGGGCCACTATCTAGAAAAAATACGAATGTAAAACGTAATGAGCGCATGAGACTTAGTGTGGCAAGTCAATGTCATGGGGAGCGCACGCACTCGGTCGTCCTTTTCCCGAAGCAACGCTTTTACATCATCTTGAGCCAGTTTCTGGTCTCTCGCGTGGCTTGGTCCCATATATTATTCCGATTCGTGTACTATTGTGATCGGTGTACGGCAATCGGGGCATGCAGGACGCGGGCCTCAGCGTTGGCAGCGGTCTTCAACATACATACAAGGAAATTTGTGTGAGACGCCTATATGTTGCATATTTCCATCGGCGCCTCGCCCAGTGTGGTCTGGGGAACATCAACGACGTTACTCTCTCTATCCGTCTGACTTTCAAAGAGAGCCGACCCGCTTGTGATAACATCATGGTCGCTGACTCCGGGATCGTGGAATGGGAGACGCCGTTTCTGAACCCTCTGGCAATGAATCGCGAAGGCGTTCGCAGGGCGTTAATCATCCTGAACCAGCCTTTCTCGCTGCCTTTGCTCGAGACACTCTGGAAAGCTTGTTCGTGGAGATGTTGTGCTGACGGCGGTGCCAACCGCCTGTACGATCTCCTGGGGGAGACAAGAGATGGAGAAAAGTTGCGAAATTTGTGAGAGGAGTTCGGATTCGACGAGCCTCATCTATCTCGTTGTGCAAGTCTCTGACGAGTGGGTATATAGATACACTCCTGCTCTGATCAAGGGTGACCTGGACTCTCTGCGGGAGGATGTTCGAGAGTTTTATTCCACGAAGGTCCGTTTCTGAGGCTTTGCAGTAGGATGGACGATCTTAAAACTGCTTAGGGAGTATCCGTCCTGCAAGACTTAGACCAGGATACCACAGATCTCATGAAGTGCATCGAAACGCTTGAAGAGAACGAACGCAAGGAGGGGCACAAGGTTGGACTGATTCATTAACGAGCTCCATTCATAGATTTAAGCATTCGGATCCAGTATGAAATCCTCATTCTCGGGGGATTCTCTGGCAGACTCGACCAGACCATACATGTCCTCTCTCATATCCACAAGATCCGGAAGATGAGGCCGAGAGCCTACGTCATTACAGATGACAATATTGGCTGGGTGCTCGACGGTGTGAGTGTGGACGTCGAATCACGGAGTTGTGGTCTTAATTTGTGCCAAGGGACATCACCAGATATCCGTCGACCATGAAGTTTTGGGCCCAACCTGTGGTCTCTTACCTGTCGGTGTAGATTCTACTGTGTTGTCTACATCCGGTCTTCGATGGAACCTGGGTAAATTAAAACTCTACCTTTGGATTTTTTCTGATTACGTTCTCGAAGATGGAGTAGAATCATCATTCGACGGCCTAGTGTCCACCTCTAATCACCTGGTACCCACGGAGCACTTTGTGACGGTCAAGACCTCTCGCCCGATCTGGTGGTGTGCGGAGCTGCGTAGAAAGAGATGACCTATACAACGCGACCATGGTCTTTTCTGAATGTCATGGCTATATTAGAATGGTATGCCTTCTCTCAAACTTCGTACATTTTGACCATTTGTTGAATCCTAATTACTTTGGATCTGTATCTGATGCGATTCTACCCAGAATCACAAGTTCGTCCTTGCAATGCAAGACGAAGATCTGCTGGTCCTTTTATTGACAGGCATGACCGCCGAAAACGGCACGGAAGTCGTGTAAAATCTCCGACATACTCCACTCCACCAAATGCCAAAACACCACTCTCACGTTGCTGTCCAGCAGCGGCGAAGCGTGAACTACACAAACCTTGCGTGTTTCAGAATTTTAGGCGAACGCATCGTCCAGGGTCTGTCAATAATCCCTGCACAAGACATCCTTTGGTACCCGCTCGTTCAATATCCTGCAACCAATATTTCAAGCAACTCAATTCGTGCAATTCTGAAGGTGGTATATACACGAGTACACTACAACTAAAGATCTCGAGTCCAGCTGCCCGGCTATTCGATACTTGACTTTGGGCCGTCTGTGTGCAAGGAAGGTTCGGCTATACCGTAAACAAGATGGTATCCGTACCTTTTTTCGTTGCGCAAGGCTGTTTGCTGCCTAACTTAGATTCTCTGGTTATCTCCCATGCATTCCCGAAGTCGACTACCAATTTGGTAAGTCGGCTGAACATCTATAATCCATCTTATCTCACGAGCACCCACGGTACCCCTCGTGCGCTGGCCTCGGGCAGGTGACTTCGATCGCTGACAGTAATTCCGAGGAGACCTACGCAATAGTTTCAATATGATCCCAGACGCACCGGGAATCATGCACATGGCCGGGCATTGCCATCCCCATCTCTGGACCTGTGATGATAACACACCACCTGCCAACAAGGTATCGTACCGATGCTTCTGTAACACGCTGTTTTCTCACCATTGATTGGCACTTTTTATATCCTGGGGTACTAAGGAAACCCATGTGATGGAACACCCGGCCCAGGGAGCGAGCCAAGATCATTACCAGCACGCGCAAAAACATTGGTCGTGCACCATTGGATACGATTGTTTGTCCCTGAGCAGTCGGATCCTTCTAAGGATAGACCTTCATAAGGACCGCAGACGAGGACTCGCGTATAGCTTTATTTCCCGACTGTCCATCAGGTTGGCTATTTCGTTTCTTGTGTCGCTCGGATTGTGAGGGATGTCGTCGTCGTGCGTGTCTTCTCGTTGCTTGAAGATCGGCCTGGGTGCATATTACTGAAACACACAAGTTCATCCAGCGTAAGAGGGCCACCGATAGACCAATATGCAGTCCTAGTACCAATAGAAGTCTCGTGAGTATCCACCCCACACATATCCATCGTCATGGACCGTGACGCATGTGCCTCGACAGCGATATCTCGTTCGTGCGTGTCATCTTTGTTCGCGAGGTTCCTGTACGCTTAGGCGCGTACCTTTGGGCGTCCAGACACTTGGTTACCTTTTGAACTTTGGGCTCCTTGGCGTCTTGAGCGTTCAATTTTGTCAGTGACACCATGAAGAAAGCAACTGCTTCAGACTGACGACGCGATCTATCTGCTAGTTATCTACACCACACGCTTCCGTCACGATCCCAGATTCCTCCGGTTCACAGGTGAGCGAGTCGAGTTTGCGTTTCAGTCCATATCATGCTCACGGAACCGCATGAGCAGTTATCTTGCTGTTCTTCCTAGAGGTGTTGAACAGTGTCCTCGTCGTGTACAGTGCAATTGTGGGAGCCAACATCCGCTGTATATCGTGTCTCGTCACCGGGAAAAGAGACTACATCCTCAATGGAGTACCCATATCCGAGACGATCTACACATGGGCTTTTCAGTCGATGTGCGTGCTCACCGGGTTATGTACATAACATTTCTCCCTCTCGAATTCAGTAATGCTGATGGGAAATGTTGTTTCCCAGCCTCGTCGATAGTGCAGGTATTTTTTGCGTGGAGAATCTGGATTCTTGGAAGGTCCGTTTGGATACCTGTAGTAATCATAGTGGTCAGTGGTATTCCCTCTTTTCCTCCTCGACGTATATTCAAACCTTGGCACTAGGTATCGTTGGCTCAATGCTTCCTCCTTTCGACCGCATCAATACTGGTAATTTCCTCATAAGTATGCATGGAATTCATGACTGAGGCACACACACAGAGCAGCTCGGATCCAAACTTGGGTGTCTTTGACACAAAAGGTGCCGTCGTGAGTACTGTATCGCATTTTCATAATTTTACGCGATCGGAGTGTGTTCCATTCCCAAGCGTGTTATTAACTGCATCCGAAGACATGGTTGATTATCAGCGCCGTGTGCGATATCCTCATCACCGTTCGCACCACCCAGCTCGTGCGTATCGTTTTCCAGTTGCTAATTTGATCCCGACGCAGCTGCGTTGCTGATACATCACATCTCCACACAAATAGCTCTTTCAAAGCCGAGGTGAAACCAATTGTCGAGCGACCCAATCCCTCGTTCGGAAACTCATTAAGATGACGATCGAAACGGGCCTAGTTACGGTGATTGCGACGTTTCTCGAGTTTGCGATCGCGCAGGCGTTGAACATTGCGCATCATGGCGTGTAAGTCTTGCACACTTCCTTCTTACGCCACCCCACTTGATGTTTGACCTGCAACGAACACCCCAGGTTCTATTTCCTCTCAAAACTGTGAGCATCTCTCTCTCTCGCTTTTTTTTTTGTATCCCAGGCTAGCGTCTCACGCGTTCGCGCCCTCGTTGCCTTTTGATGACGATGGGACGTAGTTATGCCAACTGTCTGCTTGCCACACTCAATGCCCGACTCGTCATGTACAACGCGGCCAAGCACGATCCCGGTGCCACAGGGTTCTTCTCCCCCTCCGTCTTCGAGCCCACGGACATCCAACTCTCCCCGACCGACGCCTTTGGACAAGGCCCGTATGGACTCGGACGTGGGCTCCACAAGACACAGCCGGCACTGGGTCAGGATCCGATCCCGATGACGAGGTGTTATCACTCCGTCGGCGTGCAGGGCAATACACATATGGATATGGATAGTCGGACCGAAACAGCGTGGCGCAGTGTCGAGACGGTACGTTTTCCTCGCTGATGCGTTTTTCGTCCTCTTTCTCCTGTCGAGATGCTGCCGTGGGGATTTCTGATAATACATACTCGATCATTTGATCCTCGGAATCTTCGACCGTTGCATCACCGTCACCGTACTCGCCTACATCCTCCGTTATACGCTTTGACTAAATTCGGACACAGGTCTCGGTCTCGGGCTCGGAATCGTCGGAGAAGATCGTGCTTCCACGTCCGTCGTCCTCGCGTTCGAGAAGTACTTTTGTCGGGAGTCTTGGGTCGGAGAGTGATTGGGCAAAGGGCACGATATAGGTGCTTCGTGCATGATCACTTGGCGCGGAGGTATAGCATACTAGAGTAAGTCTCATTAACCCATTCCCTCACCCTCTCACCCCACCCTCATCCACACGCAGCACAACTTTACGATACGCCTTCCCAACGTTTTTGATTAAGTTTATGTAGCCCGTTCGAGTATCTTTGTATTTATTCCAGGAACGAACGACGTCAACGAAGACTCACGAGGACAGCGTCGGCGTGCATTTACGCCCGAGGGTACGCTTCCATCATTGTCGCGGCTAACAGATGGGTGTGCACCATGTCTGGCCCCGATGCCCACAGCCTACCCAGGGCCCGATGAATCCGATCGACTTCCATTACATCCGGTGCCCTCTCACACAAATACACCCACACCTGCACACGCTATAGCTCCCAAACCAACACCCCGCCCACCAATTTCTCCCTTGCCTGGAAAACTTCAGTGAGTCGATCCTCTATCGACCTTCAGCCGACCCCCAAAAGGGGGGGAGACACGAAAAAAAAGAAGCGGGATGGGGGAACACAAGACGCGACGCAACTCACCTGCGTCAACAAATCCGCATCAATCTCTGGGAACGGGAGCACCTCCCACGTATCACCCGCCCATGGGACAACCTCCCACCTCGTCGGCGAGTTCCGATGCAGAGAAATATATCCATTGGAATGTGGGCGCCGTGTTCAGCATTGAAATCCTCGCGCACCTGACGTTCCTCTGTGCGACGTCGTGGTCGTGGTTGGAAAAGCAGAGAACATCCAAAAGAGACCTTGTCCGCTCACCAGAAGAAATGACATACGGTTGGGCCATCACACGTTGGACATTCTTCTCCGTAGCTTCTCGGTATTGTCGTCGCCTCGCAATCTCTATAAGGAGTTTGTTATACGGACAAATCTGTGGCGCAGATAGCTACGAGCTCGTCCGTGTCCCGATCATTTGTCGGGTAGTTTCAAAAAAAAAACGCGACCACACGACCACAATTCTCCCCCCAGTAACCTTGCAAACAAGGTGATGATTTAGCTCGAGGTAGGGTTTTTCATTGACAGAATTCTCGTCGGCTAGTATCGCGGGCGAAAGAGGCCCTGTTGAACGATTGATCTGCATCCGTCTATATCGTGTTCTACCCTATAACGTGCGCATTTCTACTCCTCATCTTTTGCCCGTCTCTAATCCCAGCCCACCAGCTCAACCCGAGGGACGCAATGCACGCAATAAGTGTCACCTGCAAACTCCCCAAGTAACACGCCTTCCCATCAAAACACTGATGTTCAGAGGGTAGCTCGCGTGACACCAAGTTGCTCAATGACCAGACACGCGACGCCGACGAGGAACGCGTGTCCTGTACCGGCGCATGGGTGTCCAGGTTGTGCCCAAACATGAGGGAGAAAAGGTTACCCCCGACAACGGGTGAGAAGGAGATGTAGCCCATGTTCTCAGAGAAGTGAGCTGGTGTAGGAACATGAGTTGATGCGAATAAGTGATCACGCACACAAAAGTGGACCTACCCAGCCCAAACCACTCAATGATGAGTGTGGGGCAACTCCCGAACAAAGCTCCGTAAGCAAGCCCCAATAAAAGGGTTGCTATCCACAATGTCTCAACGGAAGAGACAGTGATCGCGGTCACTTGAGAGATGATGAAAAGGGATGAGACGATACAGAGATAGTAGGCGCGTGGAAGGCGAAGACGGGTGTGTGTAAAGTCAGAAATTAGGCCTGGTTTACGGTTGGCTTAGGTTGGACGAGTGAGAGAGGTAAAGACTTCACCAATGAGAACACGTCCTGCGAAGTTTCCCAAGCTCAGAGTAGATACCTGAGCGGCTTGCCACTTGGAGGTCTCAACATCATCATAGACTGCATGCGTTTTGGCGTAAAGCGCTTGCGAGATTGAACCGACGTTGTTTATATCTATCGAGGGAGAATGTGTCAGAACAGCTTTATATAAATAGTAACAAAGTAGAATGCACTGACACATGATACCAGTGCCACTACCTACGGAAAGCAGAGTAAG
>QFEM01013745.1:0-16418 GCA_003316205.1 Boletus bicolor
TTCGCAAGGAGAGGAAACGTATCGAGGACTTGAAATCCAGGGATGAATTCGCCGAGCGTGTACGGCAGCGTGACCTCGAGAAAACGAAGAAACTCGTGGAAGACCGCTCCTCCCGTTCGTCAGGTCCTGGCGCTGCTGATGCTGCTGCCCGTCGACAGCTCGCCGACGACGTAGAAGCACGTACCCAAGCACTCCCATCTCTCCGCGTTCACTCTCGTCAAGAATATCTCACGAAGCGCGAAATTCAACAGATCGAACTACTACGCAGAGAGATTGCAGACGACGAAGCCCTCTTTGCTGGTATGAGGGTTTCCAAGCGAGAGCAACGAGAATTGGAACGGAAAAAGGAGCTCTTGAAACTCGTCGAGGAACGCCTCAAGATAAACGATAAGTGGGAGGGATATCAGCTTCCCGAGGACTACTTTACAGAACAGGGCAAAATCGATAAAAAGAAGAAAGAGAATGTTCTGTACCAGCGATATGAAGAAGCCAAGCGTAATGACGACCACTTCGTGACCGACGTCGACCAGTGGGAGGCCAGTCAGACAAAGCATAGCACTTTCAAGACCAGCGCGCTGGATAAACGGGAGATTGCGGATACTTACGAGTACGTCTTCGACGAGAGTCAGACGATTAAATTCGTCATGGATCAAACCTTGAAAGGCGAAGGCATGATGAGCGAGAAGGACAAGCTTCTCCAACGGCAGATCGAAGAGGCTGAGCAGCGAAGTATGCATCATTATCGCTTTCTTTCCATGTTGGGGCTTCTCATTATTCTTTTTTACCCAGTCAAAACAATTGAAGAGACTCGCAAGTCTCTTCCAATCTATACCTATCGCGAGGAACTCCTTACTGCAATCAAGGAACATCAAGTTCTCATCGTCGTGGCTGAGACTGGTTCCGGAAAGACAACACAATTACCACAGTATCTTCACGAGGCAGGCTATACCGCTGGTGGTCTCAAAATCGGATGCACACAACCTCGACGAGTAGCTGCAATGTCCGTTGCTGCACGTGTTGCAGAGGAAATGGGAACCAAAGTCGGGTATGAGGTTGGGTATTCCATCCGATTCGAGGATTGCACAAGCGACAAGACGGTGCTCAAGTACATGACGGACGGCATGCTCCTGAGAGAGTTCTTAACGGAACCGGATCTTGCAGGATATTCGGCACTGATAATCGACGAAGCGCATGAGAGAACGCTTAGTACGGACATTTTGTTTGCTCTCGTCAAGGTGAGATGACCCATACCGGTTGTTATATTTCGTCGGCTGATCGATGTGCAAACAGGATATCGCAAGGTTTCGACCTGAACTTCGACTATTGATTTCCAGTGCTACAATGGACGCCGAAAAGTTCAGCGAATATTTTGACGGTGCGCCCGTATTCTACGGTAAGCAGGTTTCGACTCGACTCTATGTAACGACTATATTCACACTTTACAGTCCCTGGACGTCGATACCCGGTAGATATTCATTACACCCCTCAACCGGAAGCCAACTACCTCCATGCTGCCATCACAACCGTCTTCCAGATCCACACGACCCAACCGAAAGGCGATATCCTAGTTTTCTTCACCGTAAGGCTGAGCCGTTACTTTCGCGCTTAATCAGTTCCCTGACATTTCATCATTTAGGGCCAAGACGAAATCGAAGCTGCTCAAGAGAACCTCCAGGAAACGGCACGCGCACTCGGAAACAAGATTGCCGAACTCATCGTCTGTCCTATCTATGCGAATCTTCCGTCTGACATGCAAGCGAAGATATTCGAGCCTACACCCCCTGGTGCTCGCAAAGTCGTCCTTGCCACTAACATTGCAGAGACGAGTATCACGATTGATGGAGTGGTGTTTGTGATCGATCCGGGATTCGTGAAGCAGAACGTATACAACCCGAGAACGGGTATGAGTTCGTTGATCGTAGTACCCGTGCGTCTAACATCCTGATACTGGGATATGATCCACCCACATTGACTTCGTCGTCTAGTGCTCGAGGGCTTCTGCAAATCAGCGCGCTGGTCGTGCAGGACGTGTAGGGCCAGGCAAAGCCTTCCGGCTCTATACGAAGTGGGCCTTTGCGAATGAACTGGAAGAAAATACCATACCAGAAATCCAACGCACCAATCTCGGTATGACTGTCCTTATGCTCAAGTCTCTGGGGATCAATAACTTCATGGAGTTCGAGTTCATGGATCCACCGCCTGGCGAGACGCTCATCCGTGCACTTGAATTGCTGTATGCGCTGGGGGCGTTGAATGACAGAGGGGAGCTAACGAAACTCGGGAGACGCATGGCAGAGTTCCCAGTGGACCCTATGCTTAGTAAGGCGATCATCGAGAGTGAGCAATATGTCTGCACGGACGAGGTGAGGGAATCCTTGTTGCCCCTTCGTAGGGAGCTAAATGCCGAGTCTTGACAGGTCCTGACAATCATATCAATGTTGTCGGAATCCTCTTCCCTCTTTTACCGTCCCAAGGACAAGAAACTCCACGCCGACCAAGCCCGACAGAACTTTGTTCGTGCTGGGGGTGACCACTTTACCCTTCTGAATGTCTGGGAACAATGGGCCGACACGAATTATTCACAACAATTCTGCTATGAACAATTCCTGCAATTCAAGAGTCTCAGTCGTGCGAGGGATATCAGGGACCAGCTTGCGGGCCTGTGCGAGCGCGTCGAAGTGATCGTGAGGAGTAACCCTAACTCGAACGATATCACACCCATTCAAAAGGCGATCACTTCTGGATACTTTTATAACACGGTGCGTTTTTCCTTTGTTTTTCGCATGAGAGGGTTGTGTTGGGGACGATGCTGATCCCGTTTTTTTTTGTGTTCTTCCAGGCGCAACTGCAGAGGAGCGGGGATTCGTATCGGACGCTTAAAACCAACCAGACGGTGTACATTCATCCGTCGTCGAGTCTTTTCCAGCATCAACCTCCCGTGAAGACAATATTGTATTACGAGCTCGTGATGACATCCAAGTCGTACATGAGGTGAGTCTGATGTTTCGCTCCACTGCGTTCTCGGTGCTGAAAGGCGCGGAATTGGACAGGCAAATGATGGAAATTAAACCCTCGTGGCTAATGGAAGGCAAGTCATCGTGTATTCCGTTGCTCGCCCGGGTTCTCTGCTAACTCGACGTACGGCTTCGTCTTTTGCCTTTAGTCGCACCACATTACTTCAAATCTGCGGATCTGGAGCAGCTGACGACGGGGGAGAAGAAGATGCCAAAGGCTGCTGGCTATTCTGGCGCCACTGCGAGTTCTACGTCATAGTTGTGGGCTGCTATCGGTATAGTCAGCTTCCTTCCTCAAGATAGACGGAGTTGCTCGTGTAGTGCGGTGATGGCTGTAATCGTAAGATGTCTAGCTGACAATTTTGCCATCCCGTTGTGCTGCACATGGCCTGGGGGCCTGGTGAATGCATTTTTACGTCAAAAGTACTTAGTACAGCGCAACCAGTCAAACTTTCAAGAAACATACAGGCATGTACAGGATACAGACGGATTACGGTTGCACACACCAGTGGGACTTACTGTGCCCAGTTCGATTCCTTGAGGAGGTCACGAATGTGCTTAGCTTCTTCATAGTAGTCTAGCTGGCTTATCTTCGAGATGCCGTATCTCACGCGCGTTTGATCCTATGCGAAAGATGAATGCCAATCAAAACTCAAAGATTATCAAGTCTACTCACGTTGTAAGTATCTTGTTTGGCACGGCAGCTGAAATTGAAAGTCTTTCCGGCCGACTGCGCCATGAGAGCGTTATACTCGGGTTCGTTACGCTCCTTCACACGAATCAGGTGGACGACCACAAACAAGAGTGCATGACACCTACTTTGATCTCCATGACCTCATCTGCTGTTTTCCCGAACACTGCGAGACCAGCGTCGTTGAACCCTTGCAACCACACCTGGCCGGACCAGTCCGCGACCGCCACGGACATGATGTACCTGGGCGAATGAGTTAAAATCCTAGTCGCCAATATACGAGTGCATAGGACATACCGATATTCTGGACGCTCGAACGTCTTTTCGCATTTCTCACACCGCCAACCACTGTCACCGCCCAAGTCAGTGACTTTCTTGTTGCAGCCTTGCGTAGGACAAGCAGGATATGCAATATTATCGCTCTTGATATGCATCACCGTAGCACGGACAGAGAAGAACTCTGCTTTGTCAGACATGCCGAGCTGGGACTCTTTAACATCGCTCAAGTGACGCATTTCGTTGCGGTTAAAGCCGGCAAACGAAGATCCAGAAGACGATATCGTGTTTGAGTGGGATTGGAAGGACTTCTCGGCTCCAATGCCGTCATACCAGCCACGGAGCAAATGAGCTTCTTCGATGTCAGGAGAAATCGTCATATAGCTCGATGACAGCATTGAAAGGTTCCGTCCTGGCTTCGGATGCAGCAAACGTAGTGGAATAGAGCTGCAGACGTACCTCCAAAATCTCCAACTTTGACACCTTTGAATGCGACAACGGGAAGATCATCAGCTGTGAATGTTTCCGCCTGTCTCCCCCAGATCGTCATCCTAACAGAGTAGAGCGACTTGTCAACGATTGTAAGGTCACGTTTCGCCACCTATGAACGATGCTTAGACGATAGGATGATCCAGGAGGCGACACTTACGGATTTATTGGATGCTTTGGAGATAACTTCCCCGAGAGGTCCAACCTCTTTGACGATTGCAATGACGTCTGCCTGCGATCAGCAACTTGAAAAAATACCCTCGCTACATTTACGTACCACAAGTCGAATCTTTCTGAAGGTCTTCCAGAGATGATAGTGAGATAAAGTTGTACCTAATCGTCGGTAAATTGGCTGTGTCGACACACTGTGACGTTAATTCGTTAACTGAGCCCCACTGTCGATCGAATGGCCAACCTCTTCAATCTCTGTGTTCTTCTCAAAATTCATCTCGTAATCGTTTTGAACGTTGGAAAACTTTTTCTTGGCGAGGTTCACTCGGCCCTTCGAAATGTAATAGACTTTGCCCTCCTCCAACTTGTCATAAAGCTCATCCACAACTGCGTTGAAAGCAGTTGCACGGATCTCGCCTGTCTCGTCCATTAAAGTCGCATTGAAGAGCTTTCCTTCTCCACGCTGATTGGACCAGGTTTTGACATCGCTTTTCTGAGTGACACGAGCCTTGATGGTCCAGTTGTTTTGATAGGGGCTTAGGCCCTCGATAGGATATATGGATCTACCCTGCCTACCACCGGCACCAGAACGAGCCATAATTGGTCGGCTAGAGGAAGCGGAAGTCATACTTGTTGATGGCTCAGGGGTCTCGGCGGCTGTGCTGGTAGGAACGCCGGTGGAGGTCGGTGCTGCGACTGGATTGCCAATTTTTTCTTCGTCTCTGGAGGAGACGTGAAGATCAAGGATGATGATGAGTCTAGAAATACATGAGCGTGATCATCAGAGTCGGATAAGGAAGTCTAGACCTCTTATCCTGCACAAAGTTGCACGTGAGTTTGTGAACGACCACGATGGTGTTCTTGACGATATCTCCGCGAGAGACGAGCTCATTGAGCTGCGTCGCAAGCATGGCCTGCACGAAGTGGACGCCATCCGAAAGGATGATGCGGTACCTGTCAATGGCCGAGACCGCGCTTGTTGCCTGGTTAACTTTTTTGATGGAGAGCAACTGGACGGCATAGCCCGAGCCCAGTTCATCAATCTCGATAGGAGAAGCCTCGCTAAGCCGTGCACAGATGCCTGCTGAGAGCTGCTGCTGGGACATGGTGGATGGGGGAAGAGAGACGAGACGCGGACGCGTCGCGTTATTTGTACCAAATTACCAAATATTTGCTTTGTTTGTTCTGACCATGTCCTACACCGCGTTATTGAGCCATCTGCACAGACCATCCTCCGCATCGCCGCCGCTGCCAACGCTCCAAGGCCTTATTGTTCACCATCTCTCTCAGCTCACACCGTCACCGACACCACTCGCTGCAGCGATCGTCAGCAGCCCGCTCTTCCGTCCGTTCTCGTTCGCCAAGCTCGACGCACTCAATACCTCCTTCCGGCATGCTGCCCACGCGAAACTTCAACTCTTGAAGGACGAACCAAATGGCTTGTTCTCACCGAGCCTGAGCGCACGATTGGCGAACTGGTCGACTTCCTTGCTCAAGGGGTTCGAAGGGGGTCATGCGTTCACCCGTCTTGCTTGCTGCAGTGGACTCCTCTTGGGGCTCGAGGACATACTCCCAAAATTACCCACAAAACAACCAGATATAAAGTCCAGCGTAGAGGACGAATTGATCCTCGCATTTGCAGACGTCATCGACCTCTTTATCTCGTCCGATTCCTGGGGCAAGCAATTCCAACCCATCGCCGAGGGGGGAGGTGCGAAAATCGTGTTTTGAGTTGGTATTCATGCTAAGCATGCACGTAGAGGATGCCCTCACGCTCCCTTTGATTATATCGTCCCATGCTCTACTGGTTGTTCCACCGGAAAAGATCGTTGCGCTGCCGTTGCAAGTGCGTTTTGCTACGTCAATGCTTACTGCCTTGCTAACTTACATTAGCAAATGCTGAGTCTAGTGGTCCGGGCAATAACACAAGCGTTTGTGCATGGGGCTTTCATATCCACGTTTTCCTCCTACCTAGAATTTAATCCCGAATTCAAAATATCCATTAAGGTGAGTCCGACGTGTGAAATGGATCCCGAGTGTGTTTTTGATCCGTGTTTACTAGAGGAATTCGCCCATTTATGAGGAAATTAATTCAATAGCATCCTCTCATGCAATGGTTTACATGGGCTCTCTCTCGAAACTGTGCTCCAGAAGCATCTCACTGTATGTAGACTATCGTCCCAAACTTGCCCTTCCCCCAGTCCACGAGACGTTTCGCGCCCTAGAGACCATAGCGAGGAAAGTCGAGGCTGGATGGTTGAACAGTGGTTTAGTTGAGGTCGAAGAGGAGTCGATAGGTATGCATTCATTCTGATCCAACGCCTGTTGTCTCACACATCTAGGTAGCCCTAGAGACCCGACCTCTCACTACGTCCATCTGGACGATCTTCAAGACCCTACTGTTTTGCACAATTATGATAACGGAAGCGGGCCTCTCAACATCAGTCTACATCCCGCCAGCGTTTAGCCACTCGTCCTCAGCACTCGCACTTCTCACGCTACGCACCTTCTCTCATTTGGCTTTTGTGATCGAGAAATTTGGTGGTGCCGGCCACGGAGCCTTTGCAGAGCTTAAGCGATGTTTCTATCTCGCTCTCGATGTCCTTGCAAACAATGCAGATGAAAGTGAGCAATTTGTCAGGGGATTGTGCGACGAAATATGGTCCAGCGGATTTGTGTCGACGCACCCAGTGCAACAGGCAAAGAAAGCCTTTGCGCTAAGTGCCATCGAGCAGCTCGTCCCCGTTCTGAGTCCGGCAACGATCCAGACAATTGTTCTGCCATTTTGTTCCCCGTGAGCTGAACAGCCGAAGTCTGCAAGCGATCATTAATAACCACTCTTCAGGCATCTGTCGGACCATACACACCGTGGAGAATTTGAGTCTGCTCACAGTGTTGTGCTAGCCGTCTTTTCGTCACGCTCAAAGCGAGTTGTCCAGAATACTTCGGCGCGTCTGGATGATCTGCTCACGTTGGACTCCGTATTCACTGAAAGAATGATCCCATTCTATCTTCAGTGCCTACTCGAGGTAGTTTCCACTTTTCATTCGTATCCTAGGATCAATTTAATGGTTGCACAGAACTCTTCAGATGGGAGGTTAAATGTGACACAATTACGTCTCGCATTTGCCATTCTTGTTAAGAGCGCGTCTCTAACTCGGGACCCTGCGCTTGCATGGTTATGTATGAGCTCGCTCCTCACAGCGTGCAAGGAGTTGCCGCAAGACATCGACCGACGACACCGGTTGCACTTAGCTCTGATATCGAGTTTGCCCTCCCTCCCTCTCGCGCTGCTTCGACAGGCACTGTCAGCTGTGAAGGATGTCATTGATGACACGTCCAACGATACGAGCCGCAAGGGGCTCGTGGAAGCATTGTTTCAAGAGATCATGGAAAATGTTGGGGACGCAGAGAAGGAGTATGCTGTTCATTGGTGGAACGAACGACGTATCGAGTGGTCGGTTGCAGGGCTGGATCCTGCTGTCCATGACTGCGAGCACTCGGAGACAAAAGGTCCGGAAGTTGTACCACGGTTGTAGTGCTTCAAAGCTTCAGGCCTCAGGCCTCGGAATTGGTTCGATCGCTCGGATGCACGTTGAAAGTCATCCCATTCCGCACAGTATATCAAAGATGGTCTTATCAATCTCGAATTAGTTGGTAGCGATGACGAGTAAACGATTGTGTTTATGATTGCATATGAACAGGTGGAGGCATAAGCGAACGTTTGAACAGCTTGCTACAGGTGTGGCTCGGACCGTGCTTATGTCAAGTGATGCCAGTACGGTAAGCGCGTCAAACCTGGTGACCTGAGTGAAGACCGTGATGTGAACGCGATGTCTCGCGCGTAAACGGCCCTATCTTTCTCCCAAGGTCGGAGGTGGTCCTCTCAACGTTGCTTATCAATGGCCGAACTCGATTCTCCTGCAGGGGAGCTCCCTTATATTCCAGACAACTTGACGCTCGCACAGTTCGTTCTAGATTCCCAGCATCCCTCCAGGCCTATTCGCCAACATGGCATACCCTGGTTCATTGAAGACCACACGGGACGAACGTTGGGTTACGAAGAGGTGAGGCTGCACCGCGACTGCGTTGTTCAGCTTACTACATTTTCATCTACGATTCACTCATCAGATACGCGCACGAGTTTTCGGCTTGGCCAATGGGTTAAAGCACAGGTTCGGCATCAGTACGTGCATCATCCCCAGTTAGTGCAATCAACTTGACCCCTGTCTAGAGGAAGATGATGTTGGTCAGTATGGAATATGAATTGCTATCGGTTGATGAGTAAACTGAATGTCCACGAAAGTCTTGATATTCAGTCCGAATCATGTTGGTACGTCGTTTAATCCCGTCTCATCCCAAGCGCTGTCCTCGATGCGCGGACAGACTACCTTGTTGTCGTCTGGGCAGCCCACAGACTGGGAGCCATTATGTCGTAGGTGTCATTTTGTCATTCCACCGACGGAAGCTAAGGACGACAGTGGCGCGAATCCTCTCTATACTCCTGACGAACTTGGGTACCAAATACAGGCGACCAAGGCCTCTGTTATCGTCACTCATCCCGAGTCGTTGCATGTAGCCCTCTCTGCCACCCGAGCATTCAAGCTACCGGCAGAACGTGTCATACTGTTCAACGTGGACGGTGCTTCGTGTGGTACACAAACCACAGTTCAGAACGTCATCGACGAGGGGCTAGCCAGCGCCTTGACATTCCAGGAACGTGTGTTACGACCCGGTGAAGGAAAGTCGAAGGTGGCGTTTCTTAATTTCTCTAGCGGGACAACGGGCAGACCGAAGGTCTGGATTCTGGACTATCTTCGTGAAGTTTTCTCACTAGGTGACTTGTATGTTAGGCTGTTGCAATACCACACTATGCACCGATAGCCAACGTGATCCAACTCGCTGCTCATAACAGAGTAAACGACCCCGATTGGGAGGACCAACGATTCAGACCGGGTGACATCTGTTGTGCTGGTAGGAGCCTCGTTTGGTGAATCTTGCAGCGTACTAACAAACTCTCACACAGTTCTTCCATTGTATCGTACGTGATACTTTTGACTGCAGGCCCACTTGACTACGATGTACTTGACTAGACATATATGGCCTGGTCTTCAATGTAAGAGATTCGATCTACTGTTGCCACGGTCGTTGCTGATCTATGTCGTTGCTAGACCCATCTCAGTTTCTTCTGCGGCGTTCGTAGATCATGGTCTTCAGAAGTTCCGCCTAGGCTAATGACGGGAATAGATGCCTATCGTCCTCATCACCAAGTTCAACTTTTTAGATTTCTTGAAAAGTATCGTCAGACACAAGATTACACATCTCATGTGAGTTTGTGGTCTCGGATTCATCTAAGTCACGTATCTGACTTACGAGTCAAGGGTTGTTCCTCCTCAAGTTGTGCTCTTCTGTAAAGTGGGCGCGCAGCTTCCTGCATATATCTACTCCGATTGACGCGAGGAACAGCACCCAGCTGTCAAAGATTACGATTTTAGTCATGTCCGGTACTTGACCTCCGGTGCAGCCCCGCTCTCTCGAGAGTTGATGGAACGACTAATCGAGATATTTCCTAATGCGGCCATTGGACAAAGCTATGGTCCGTTCCTTTCTCGAGGATATTAGCTTACCGCACTCATCCTTACACTCCAGGAACCACGGAATCTTGTACTGTCATCACCACCTGGTCCCTTGAGAACAAGTGCGATCTAAGCGGCAGTGCCGGCCAACTCATCCCTGGGATTACTGCTAGAGTGGAGAAGCCTGATGGAACGCTTGCGGAGTTTGATGAGCCCGGGGAGCTGGTGGTGCGTACCCCATCGCTCGCATTGAGGTACGCCGGAAATCCAGACGCGTGCGTACCCGACGGATCTCTTCCGGTTGTTGTCACATGTAACCTGATGACCATCCGTGCAGCACGAAGGAGACCTTTGTGAATGGGTAAGGAAATCATGTCTTGGGGTATTCAAACCGCTGAGGACCTGTTAGATGGCTGCGTACGGGTGACGAAGTCAAGATGAATCGTAAAGGTGAGATCTTTGTGCTCGATCGCATCAAGGTCAGATTAGGCGTTGCGTTTGCCGGGTTATCCCTTACTGTGTTGATCAGGAAATGCTGAAAGTGCGAGGATTCCAAGTCGCGCCAGCAGAACTAGAAGGCTGTATTCTTGATCACCCGGACGTCTCGGACACCTGCGTCGTAGGAGTCGCCAACGAATACAGTGGTGAACTGCCACTCGCCTTTGTTGTCTTACGAGCCGATGCTGTAAGCCGAATGCAGAATGACCCGGGCGCAGCGGAAAGAATCAAGCAGTCGATTATGAGGGTCTTTATATTATTTCATTTCCGAAGTTTGCTACAGCTGACGATGCGGTGGATAGCACGTTTCGGACAACAAGGCGGGATACAAGAGGTTGGCAGGAGGGGTTGAGTTTGTTGACGTCATCCCGAAGAACCCAAGTGGAAAGTTGCTCAGGCGTGTACTCAGGGACACGGCCTGGCGCTTGAGATTGCAGCCGGCTGCGAAACTTTGAAGTTCTTGAGATTGTTTCATTAATGACATCTCACTTGGCAATTAACACACATACCGACAATCGTGAGACGATATATCACATCTTGTTGATTGCCGCGATTCCTGGTACTACACTCGCATTTGGTGTGCTGTACGACTACAGTCGTGCAAGTTGTTCAAGCATGTTCGATCCATCGCTTCCCAACTCCTTTTGGATTTGAGTTAAAATGTACAATTCCTTGGCAAGGAGTTAGAAGCTAGAACCGTCCGGCTCCCATGATCGTGTACGTGACCAGCTTGTCTCAAACCTACCATCTCAGCCGCCCTGGCAACCCTTTGACCCCCGAACTGCTACCGTTCTCCCGGTTACTTTCTCTCCTTGAACCCCTCCAGGATGTTCGAGATATCTGGCGGCCCCTTCGACTGTTCCGTTCCAGATGACCTTACTATTCCACAGTTTTTCCTGGACTCGCATCACCCCTTGCGGCCTGTCCGCCAGGCTGGTGTCCCGTGGTTGATCGAAGATGCGACCGGGAGACCCATCCACTTCGAAGAGGTACGTAGAAGATCGCGATCCGATGTACGTCGATCCTTACAGACCGTACCAGTTACGTACGCGGACGTTCGGACTCGCGAATGCGCTCAAGGCGCGGTATGGAATCAGTGAGTGGCCAGTGCGCTAGTGATTTTGCTCTGCAATCTCACGCCAGACGCTCTATACAGAGGAAAACGACGTCGGTATGTTGCCATTGCTCGTTTCGTTTCGTTTTATGTGCTCAATTGTGTGCCCCAGTGGTGATATTCAGCCCGAACCATGTTGGTGCGTATGTGTCCTTTGGTCGAAAAAAGGAGAAACTAATAATGATGATGATGAAACCTGTGATATCTTTAGACTACCCGCTAGCAATGTGGGCAACGCATAGACTGGGTGGCGTTGTCTCGTCAGTCGCGTTTTACTGTTCCTTTTCTACCCCAAGTTTCACATGTGACTACGAACGCGACACAGGGGCGCGAACCCAGCATACACTGCCGACGAGCTGCTCTACCAGATGCAAACCACGAGCGCGACCCTCGTCATCACACACCCAGTGTCTTTGAGCACGGCCGTGTCCGCCGCGCGTCGAGCCGGCTTACCGGAGACACGCGTCGTGGTGTTCGGCGAGGTCCCGGGAAGCACCTGCACTACTGTGGAGGCACTCATACAAGAGGGTTTGAGGATCGACCGGTGTTTCGTCGAGCCCAAGCTCAAGCCTGGCGAAGCCAAGTCCAAGATCGCCTTTCTCAACTTTTCCAGCGGTACGACCGGTAAGCCCAAGGTGAGGGTCATGGGCGCTTGGGATCCCGTGCATGCTTATTGACCCCAAGGCTGCCAGGCGGTTGCGATCTCGCATTATGGTCCTATCATCAACGTCATTCAGATGGCCGTTCACAACAAGGTTAACCAGGATGAGCGTGCATGGGAAGATCGGAGGTACCGCCCTGGGGATGTAGCGGCTGGAAGTAAGTCCAGTGAGCCAATGTTCTTCGCCTGGTACTGAATAACGGTCCAGTACTGCCATTTTACCGTAGGTAGATCTCGTAGCCGTTCTTCAGCCACTCTGACGCCTTGCGAACAAAGACATCTTTGGTCTCATGGTTTCTGTAAGCCTTGCGAACTTTGTGCACGATATCTCACATGGGCTCACGTACGGCGCAAGTTGCACTTTTTGATGTTCTGTGGCGTAAGGTCTTCCCTTTCCTACTGGCGACGTCGTGGTGACGTCATTCTTCAGGTCACTTTGGTGGTGGTCCCAAAGTTTAGCTTCATAGACTTTTTGCAGGGTATTGCTCGCCACAAGATAACGCTCCTGATGTAATGCTTGCTATTTGTTCATCCTGGATCAGTTAACCGACACTATTATAGGCTCGTACCTCCTCAAATCGTGTTGCTTTGCAAGGTAAGTTCCAGTGGTTGCCATTGTGGATAAGTAATCAAGCGATACCAGCATCCGGCAACAAAAGGGTACGATCTTTCGGGTATCAGATACATGATGTGTGGTGCAGCACCTCTCTCCGCGGACCTCATGAGCAAGGTCACAGAGGTCCTCCCCAACGCGCAACTTGGCCAAGGCTATGGTCATTATCGCTCTTATTGCTTATGATGTTCAGGACCTGACGAGGTCTGTTGTAGGATTGACTGAGTCGTCGACCACGATCGCCATGTTTTCCACGGAGACGAAGATTGGAGTCCCGGGAAGCGCTGGAAGGCTCCTCCCTGGTGTCGTCGCTCGCGTCGTGAAAGCGGATGGGACCCTTGCTAGATTCAATGAGCCTGGCGAGCTCCATGTGAAGATGGCTTCGCTGGCTCTTGGGTACTGGAACAACGAGGAGGCGTGAGTTCACTCGTATTTTCCCCCGTGAGATCTCTTTGGAGCTCAAGGGCACATAGGACAAGGGAGACCTTTGTGGATGGGTAAATCCTTGCTGCTTCGACAGCCCGTTGGACTCGTATCGCTAACCCGGGCTCGTGATAGGTGGCTCCGCACGGGCGACGAAGTCACGATCAACGAAGACAAGGAGGTGTTTATCGTAGATCGTCTCAAAGTTAGTGACGTCGTTCCGAACGTATCCCCGTGCTGACGCGTTGGCAGGAAATAATGAAAGTCAAGGGGTTCCAAGTGGCGCCCGCTGAACTGGAAGGGTGCTTGCTGAGCATCCCCGAGGTCGCCGACGCGTGCGTCGTTCCGGTTCCGGACGAGTATAGTGGCGAAGTGCCCATGGCGTTTGTCGTTCTTCATGCCCACGTTGCCAAGCGTGTGACAGAGAACCCGGGTGAAGCGGAGAATGTCAAGGCTGACATCACCAAGGTTCGTATCGATCACTCAAGGATGAATGATTGACGGTGATGTTGAATGGACGGCAGTTTGTGGCAGACAACAAGGTGGCGTATAAAAAGCTTACGGGAGGGATCGAGTTCGTCGATGTGATACCAAAGAATCCGAGTGGGAAGCTTCTTCGTCGTGTATTGCGGGATCGTGCTCGGGAGATGAAGGCAAAGCCGAAAGCGAAACTCTAGTGTACCAATTTTTTTTTTTTTTTCGTTTCGCCGATTTGATGTAGTTCACATTTCGTTTCTTATCTTATCTTATCTCGGGTTTGTTTGTCCAGAAAAAGAACACGACGCTTGCGCGTCCGCTTACAATTTCGGCATCTGCTCGCTCCTCCAACTTTTGCATAGAACGTCTACGTTCCTCCGCATCGATATCCTGCATGTCCGCCCCAGTCAAGCTTTATGTATACGATCTCAGTAATGGCATGGCCAGACAGCTCTCTCTTCAGCTCACTGGCCGCCAGATAGACGGTATATGGTTAGCCTCGCATGCTGCTTTCGTCGTGGTTTGGTGCTGATCGCACACGCTCAAGCGCAGGCACACGTCCGTCGTCGTCTTTGGCAAGGAAATATTCTACGGACAAGGAATCAGCACCACACAGCCTGGAAAGTCTCATGTACGTCGCGCGCACGGTCATGACGGTACTTACTGAACTCCACGGCGAAAACAGCATGGATCACCACTTCGGATCGTCGATATGGGGGAGACCGCGATGGATGAAGACACGTTCGACGATTACCTCGCTGCCATGCGCGAACATTACACTGCGGACAAGGTACGTAAAACGCTACCCACTCCCCAGGTGTCAGACTGACCCGCGTTCTCGCAGTACCATCTACTAGGTGAGAGCGGAGCCTCACTTTTCCGTGGGATGTGGCCAGGACTGAGCACGGTCGTACGGATCCCGAATAGACTTTAACTGCAACTCGTTCACCAACGACTGTATCGGATTCCTGACCGGCGGTAGCATCCCTTCCTACATTACATGTACGTCTACCAATCCAATCTCTCGGTTTTTTTTTTCCTCCGTGGGGGCACTGACGCGCGGGTTGCAGCGTTGCCGAGTGATTTCCTCTCGACGCCGTTTGGGGCAGCACTCCGGCCGACCATCGACGCCGCGTTCACCGACCGTCCCACGAATGGGGTCCCCGCTCGCCCACCGCCGAGTACAGCGTCGCCCGATCCAGCGCTCGCGGCGAGTCTCCTCCAGGCTGTCGCCGCACAAGCCACGAGGGGCGGTCCGTCCCTCGGTGACGCACGTTCCACGCCCCCTGCGCCAGCACCGGCGCCCATTGCATCCTCGCGAGCGGTACTAGCGCCAGATGCCCCCCTCGCGGCGCCGATGCACATTACCACGAACCCGGCGTCGTTCCACAGCCTCTTGCGTTCCCATCGTGCCGTTGTGGCATTTTTCACGAGCGCCACGTGCGGGCCCTGTCGGATGATCGAGCCCGTGTTTGAAGAGCTGGCCAGGAGCAAGAGCAGGCCGAACGGGGGGGTGGGGTTCGCCAAGGTCGATTTGAGCGTCGGGTTGGGCGGCGCGGTGGCGAGCAAGTATCAGGTTCGGGCGACGCCGACGTTTATCTTTTTCTTGGATGGTCGAAAGGTGAGGAGAGGACGCGTCGGTGTGGGATTTTGCTGACCGTTTTACAAGACGGGTGAGCTCAAGGGGGTCAACGCGCCAGAATTGAGGACGCAGGTGGATTTGTTGGTTTACGAAGCGTTCCCTCGTCAGTCGTCATCCCTGGGGTGTTTTTTTCGTCTCGGTTGTCGCTGACGATGATGTATCTGATAGCGCATGCACACACGTCGTTCTCATTGCCTGCCGTGGAAGCGATTTCGCTCAATCCGATCCTGTTCACGCAGGTACCCAACTTGGACACCATGTTTGCCAAGCTGGCGGGATTCATTGACGGCGTGACGTCGTGGACCGGGGCGGTCACACGAGCGCAAGTGAAACAGACGCTATCAAAGACCGTCCTTCCGTTCCTCAAAGTTTCCACGGCGACACCGCCCGCTCAGCAGCCCAAATTGACGGGGTTTGATCACTGGCCCGCGCTGACGTCGAGTCTCGCCGCGAACCTCGGGCCGAGCGAGCTCTTCCCGCTGGTAGACATTTGGCGCATCGCGCTCCTAAACCCCGCCTTTGCAGCATGGACCGCGACGAAAAAGGTGCCCGAGGGACCGGTGCAGCGGCTGATGGACAAGGCGCTGCAGACGGACGACGAGCTGCCGCGCAACTATCTGCTGACGGTGCTGCGCATGCTCGCCAATTCGTTCTCGAACGCGGTGTTGGCGCGGGAGGTGATCCTGTTTGCGCGGGCGTCGGTGACGCGGTTGCTCGTCGACGCGTTGTTGCACGACGATGCGGCGGTGCGGACGGCGGCGGCGAGCCTTGGG
>QFEM01013756.1:0-12291 GCA_003316205.1 Boletus bicolor
GTGGCGTGTTGGGGTGTCATTGGGAAAAGGGGGGGGGGAGAAGAACGTACCATAGTGCGAGAGAGGGACGAGAAAAGAGCAGGACGAGAGAGAGATGCGAGACGTGTTGTCAGGATCATTGGAGCTTTACTTAAAACGTGCAGCAAAAAATGATCGGACTCCGCGACATACAAAGGGGGGAACTTGAATAGATAGCGAGTGGCTCAATGAATGGTACGATTACGGGTCGGGCGATGGGCTGCAACCTGGCTGTACCGTTCGTAACGTTCGCAACGTTCGAGGAGTGAATAGCACGCAAGATCCGACCAAGTCGCACTATTTTAAGCGATGGACTATGTGAATGTTGGCACCGAATCTATACTAAGGTCCACCACACAACTAAGCATTACGAACCACGCTTCCAACCACCGTACGTGTCGAGCCGAGTCTTGCGGGCGTGCGTCCGACCAAGCTGCCAGGATCTCTTCAACGGCAGGGCCAGTTTCACACGGATGCAGGTACCAACACTGGGAGCCGAGAGAAGGATGATCACCGAATGACAGGAGCGGAAAATTGGATGCCGGGTCGCCCACCGAAAAGGCAGTCACCTCCATGCCTTCAAAAGTGTGCTTGCGAAGCAAGGAAGTGTGCATGACTTCCGAAAGGCCGAGAGGTGAGCCGGCTTGGGAAGTGTGATGTAGCGAGAAAGTGGCAACCAGACACATCACGCACTAGAGTCATACACGGAGAAATAAAAGGTCGGAACTTGGAAGGTTGGAGAGAGCACGACGGATTGGTGACAGGTGAGGTGGTCGGGCGCAGGCATGGCGACCGCAGGGTCATCAGCGAACTCGGGTGGGTCGCTTGTGGCCGAGTGCTTTTGAAGCGGTGTCGTTCTGTACATGTAGCCAAGGCCTGGTGATACAGCGTGCTCTACCCAAGCCCAATCATGTCGGCGTTGGACAAACGCTTTGCACGCCGCCTCAAACAGCGGGCGGGAGAATGTCATCGCTCTAGGGAAATGTGGCGTGGGAATGACTGTAAAGCACATGAAAATTAAGATTCAAGCCACCGCCTGGAGACCAATACACACACACACCACAGCCAATCCAACTGCCGGCTCACTTCGTCTCCCGTCATGGCTGTAGGAAAAGTACGTCTACGCATCCCCTAGCTGTCCGTCGCCTCACGTTTCCGCAGAACAAGCGTCTCTCCAAGGGTAAGAAAGGCATCAAGAAGAAGGTCGTCGACCCTTTCTCTCGCAAGGGTACGTTTCTCCACGTTCAATATAAACCCCATCTCATCTCTATTCAGATTGGTATGATATCAAGGCACCCTCTACCTTCGAGGTCAAGAACATCGGAAAGACCCTTGTCAACCGATCACAGGGATTGAGTACGCGTCTCCTCTGCTCTACTTCCCCTCCTCTTCTGACGATCTGCAGAGAATGCCAATGACTCGCTAAAGGGCCGTATCATCGAGGTCTCCCTCGCAGATCTTAACAAGGACGAGGAGCAGTCCTTCCGAAAAATAAAACTACGAATCGATGAGGTGCAGGGCAAGAACTGTCTCACCAACTTCCACGGCATGGATTTCACCTCGGACAAGCTCCGTTCCCTTGTTCGTAAATGGCAAACTCTCATCGAGGCACACGTCGATGTCAAGACCACGGATGGCTACCTTCTCCGCCTCTTTGCCATCGCCTTCACAAAGCGCCGTCCAAACCAAGTGCGCAAAACTACCTACGCTCAGTCAGGTCAAATCCGCGAGATTCGCAAGAAGATGTTTGAGATTATGACTCGGGAGGCATCTAGCTGCGATTTGAAGGAGTTGGTGCAAAAGTTTGTTCCAGAGGCTATTGGTCGTGAGATCGAGAAGCACACCCGCAGTATCTACCCATTACAAAACGTCTACATCCGCAAGGCCAAGATCCTCAAGGCACCTAAGTTTGACGTCTCAAAACTACTTGAGCTTCACGGCGAGTCCACTGATGTTGGTGTTGCTTGAAGTGTCGATGATCCTTGGCACTGACAGTTTTGACAGGAGACAGGCACACGGGTAGTGAAGGACTTCAAGGAGCCGGAGGTTCTTGAGTCTGTCTAAAATCCTCGCTGCTGTCTACCTTTGTACTGTCCATGACTTCACTTTACTTATGCCTGTCACAAGGGTTTTTGTTACATATGACGTAAGAACTACTCTCGGAGCGGGTATAATCCCGGACAACCGTGGCCAAAAGAAGCACGGCCATCGCCGGTTGGATTGCTTGTCCATCGTAGAGTGACCGAAGTCCCGCCATCATATATTCCCAAATAGAGTAATATGGCCGTGCTTCCTTTGTACATCCGACTTTGCATCAATCACTATCACTCTTGTAAAATTCAAATTACTGGATTCCGTGACATCGATTACGGCAAGGGCAAGTAATCCGACCCACCTCGATCTAATTTTTTTCCCTTCACTCCGCCCTGCACTTGCATACCAAAGGGCCAACTCCCCGCCCGTCCGACCCTGGAGTCCGCCATGTCAGACATTGATCTCTTGCGGAGCATCGTCACTAGATACTCAGACTTCCCCAAGCCGGTATGTCTTCCGTACCCTTTCATTCGTGCAGTTGGTTCTCAAGTTTGGGAACGTTCAACAGGGCGTCTGTTTCCTCGACATCTTCCCCATTTTCCGCGATCCCGTCGCATTTGAGACGTTGATCACCCACTTTGTCTACCACATCACCTCCCACACGATACCCAAATCAGTGCGCAAGAAGGTAGATGTCGTCGTCGGCTTGGACGCGAGAGGGTTCCTTATTGGACCACTTATCGCTCTGCGGCTTGGCGCAGCCTTCGTGCCAGTGAGGAAGAAGGGAAAGCTTCCGGGACCATGCAAGCAAACCTCGTACGAAAAGGAGTATGGCGTCGTGCGTTGGATGTCTTTCTGCGCGTATCACTCTTGATCAGTTTCCTGCGATAGGACACGTTTGAGATGCAGGACGGAGCTATAGGGCACGGGCAGAACGTCATTATCGTTGATGATCTCATCGCTACCGGTGCGTGCATTCGCAGCTTCCGCGTCGCCGTCGTTACTCAGTCTTGTACCCTTCCCTAGGCGGCTCTGCCAATGCGGCAGGTGCACTGGTCCGTATGCAGGGCGGGAACATCTTGGAGTACTTGTTCATCGTGGAAATCTCTGCATTACGAAAGAACTGGACCATCGAGGATCCTGTTTATTCGATCATTCAGGAATAGGCCGCGGTCACTTAGAGATCCTATCCTTATTGTTAGGTTCCTCTTGGAACATTTAAAATCGGTTCTTTGTAAATAGTGTCGACGTTATATATTTACCTGTTGGCTTGCAGGGAACGCAAGACATAAATGTTGGCCATCCGACGGGTACCGTGGCGGCGCCGCCAGCATACCAGTCCACAACCCATAGATGATGCCGTTGCATATGGCAACCCGGAATGTATGCACGAACTTCAGGTACAATCATAACTATGATTCATAAAGTCGGGTTCATCCACTCCCGACTCCATTCTCAAAAACTCGACTACGATTTAGGTTCGGCTTTCAATGAATCATGATGGATCAAAGACAATACCCCCGTTAACCAGAGCCATCAAACATGATTTTTAGTCACAAATGCAATGTCACTGAATCGCACAGGAAGTAATCTGCACAATTTGGCGCAATTTGTTGAGCACTGAGATTATGTCGGTCAAGTCGGCCCGTGAACGCTTAGCGTAAAAGCCGTGTCTCTATAAATGGATTTTCCTCATCAGAAGCCAAAGCGATCTCATTCTTGGGAAACTAGCGTTGGACCGGAAGTTGCCGTTGTTCAGGCTGTCCGTGCCAGGCCAGGCACAACAGGCAGAGGTCGAACGACTCATCGGTCAGGCTACCGCGCAAAGTATCAAGTCACAACATTTGATAAGCATTGACGAAGTCTCCGTAGTGTGTTTCTGTTAGGTGTTATGTCGCAGCACGTGATTGCAAGCCGACATGCCGGGCAGAGCAAACCGGTTCAGAATACGAAAATCAATAGATCTGGTATTTAGACTAGAATTAGAGGAAAAATACGGAACGCGTTTCTTTCCTCGATCTCCCATCAGTCTGATGGACGAAAAACGGTGACATGCCCGCAAGGGGTGCCTCGACATCGTCCGAAAATGGTAGTGTGCGCGGGGGCCCAAAGTAAAGGTTGCTTTTCATCCGCGCCTACCTTTATGCCGGACATCTAAACAGACCACGAAGTTACAAAGGCAAGGCATAACACCCATTATACGTATGGTAGTAGTTTCAGTACAATACTGTAGCCGGAGTCCCACAGGTCTAGCAAAATAGCATTACACCAACAACCGGGTGTTCAGTAAGGGATGCCCGTTAATGTATAGTACATGTGGCATCTGGCCATCTTGATCATCGTGCTTATCTCCGCCAGCCTTTGGTTGACCGGACCATCCTTCTGGCTCGATGGAAAATAGAACATTTCCATATCCAAACAAACCAGAAGCATCCAACATAGCAGCAATATTCTTCCCTGCCGTATGTGGTAACAATACGAGCGCGACGTCGTAGAGCTCGCCTGCTGCTGCTACCTCAGATGAAGTAGCTGAAGGGTTAATGAGTGCGTCGTCGGTGTTGACAACAATGACCCCCGAGGCACCTGCGTCCCGAGCATAGATGAGCTTTTCTAAGAAGGTGCAATCACCCCTCCATAACAACACAGTATCGCCAGTAAAGTCTTGATCAAAGGGCCGACATCCAAGCAAGTTTGCGTTATCCTTTCGAATCCGAACCCCTTCAGTACGCCCAAATATCAGAGAATTTGAACTTCCTGCTATGGTAACGTCTGCACCAAATGTAGCAGTGTAGGCGGTTACGTGAAATCCGGCGTTCAATTCTAGCATCCCGGGGCGAGCTGGATCCATGGGATCCATGGTGTCGAGAAATATCCGTAGACGGACGTCGGGGATATGTGGGATTTTAAATTCATCTTCTGGTAGGAGCAGTGCTGTATCGTTGATATAGACTAACTGGCCAGTCCGAACAGAATGTGGGCCAACTGGTGCAGGGAACTGAGCATCAAGCTTGACAACGCAGACAAGTCTACTCACGTTTGGTGATGTCATATCCCTTTCCATCGAGGCGGCTGACGATACGAGCTCGTATTCCAGTAATGTTCTGGAGTAAATACCCATCCGCCACAAGTTGTAGCTTCTGGTTTCCTGGATTTGGGTCCTCTATGATTATACGCCCACCCGGGGACATGATGAAGTCATACGCCTGTCACAACTTAAGAGTCAAATGTCAAGTAGCCCAGCAAGCAAGTCTCACAAATGGATCTACTCGAGGCAAGGAACACCAGCCGTCGAGAGACCAATGACGTTCGTCCAATGGCTGAGGTCTCAGTCCAGTCAGCTCTCTTGCATAGTCAACGTCGGGACGCGAGCCCACTCCACGCATGAGCCCTACCACGACACCATTTGGGACGAACCCTTGGAATGGATGGTATGCAGGGCACTGGAGGCTTTCCTCCCTACGAAGCCTTCGACGCGCAGGTGACATAGGCCTGAGAGCATGCCTTGGAAGGGAAAGAATGTGACCTTCCGTGCTCAACACATAATGAGAGTCGTCACTGTTCAGACGATTATCTTCATCGAAAAGAAGGTACAGATACTACGACGTAGGATCAAACCCATCTCCAACGTCATTGGAAGGAAGGGAAAAAATACCTTCAAGGTTTCTGAAAGCACGAACGACTCCATTCTGTCATCCCTTGTGTTGGTGCGTAAGTCTTTGATTCCGGTAAGTCCACAGTCCACCTTCGCTCTAACAATGAGATCTTTCAGAACGCGCTCTCCAACATCAAGGTAGTAGGTGTCTCGGGTGGCCTAATTAATGCATCAGTAAAAGCGTATTAGATCGTTGTCACCGCTACTCACCCTGTAAAGATACCAGGTAGATTCAATAAATTCGGGGCGAAGGGGATACTGAAAGGATGTCGCCTGCATAAAATGGGCATCCCACACTTCAGGCAATCCTGAATGCCGTCTCCATATGTTCCAGTCTACGCCAGGGTTATACTACGACCGAATAGGACGCCATGCAGGTACTCACAAGTCAGATGAGACTTGATGGCGTTAGAAATATCCCCACCAAGAACTTGCAAGCCTGGCCAGAAGGCGGAGAGCGAATCTATCGTTGAATAGACCTGGTCTCCTGTATGTGGGTTGACGATACGGTACTGAAACCGGTCATCGGTGGGTAACGGGGAGGAGGGACCATAGCCTTACCCAGTGACCGTCGAGAGAGCGAACGTGTCGCATGACCGCTGCGTATCCTTCTTGCCAGACATCCAAAAATTCAACTTCGCCTAAGACGGAACAATAAGGAAAGATAATATAGGAGATATTGCGGATAACACACCACTTAAAATGTACCATTTCAGCGCATATTCATAAAAAGAGTCTATGCCAGCACCAATTCCTGTCACTTCTGGAGCTGTCCATAACTAAACCGGAAATAAGTACCAGTAAAGAGATAAAAGGGGAGAGATCGTACTAACCCCGGTCCAAACGTTGATGGAGTTAGCCACCAGACCAAGATCTGACTTACGGTTCCATAGCGCGAAAAATGCTTTATAGGCCGCTTTTTCGAAGCGCTCATCGCCAGTAAGTCTACTCAGGGTAGCAAACTCTAGTATCAAAGAACCTGCCCCAGCGGTACCTGGAATCGAATGAGACGTTGCCGCTGAAACATAGAAATGACCAACAAGTATCTAGAGATTCTCCCCTTTGAACACCGTGCCGCAGATTAAGCTGGGGAGAGGTAAACTCCAGGGTCTAACTGATGCAAATAATACTTACTCTTGCATACGGAAGCCCAGTTGGCGTCGCGAATGCAGGCAGCAGTCGCTTGCCGAGGTCATAAGCCATGTTCAAAAGCTGACCTCGGTACCACGGAAGATAAAATGGCTGTCCTGGCTCGCTGGCAAACACATGTCCAGACAGAAGGCCACCGAGGACACGAATCGTGGTTTCAAATACTTGTGGTTTTGTGTTCACGTCGAAAGAAACCCAGTCAATGACATTTTTGACCGCGTCTTGGAAACCTGGTGGATCATCGAGTACAACCAGTGTATCCAATACATCAATAAGTGTCAAGGAAAAATTTCCGGAAACATCGTTGAGTGCTACATTCGTTCTGGCTGGTTGTTAGCGTCGTTCTATACATGACGAGACAACCATACGGGTTCTCCCAGTCCGGGCCTCTGCCTGTACAGGAAAGTGGTGAGAGCTGGCGTCGGTCAATATCGTGTAGTTGAGGGTTATTGAAGCCAAATCACCTCATCGAGTGGGAAAGCTGTAAAGTCTTTAGGCAAGAGATCATGGACGAGCAATCACTAAGGACGCACCCCTCGACATGTAATTGTCAAAACCATGGTACCATAGATCGCGAGTGACATTTCTACATGGTGTTACACATGGGGACTCTCAAGGAAGTCAAATACGTACCGGAACATCTGCTTTCGCTGACTTGTCCATACACTTGCTCCAGCGGTAGATGCCCGAGCAAGGATGGGGTTGTCAAGGACTGCTAGAAGATAAAATGCGAGTGAGACTGGCCAGTGTTTTGGCCATTTCATGACGCGAAAGAGGTTCGAGTGCGGTGCGACGCGACTATACAAACGTGGCGCTGTCTTCTATGATGATGAGCGTCACGTGTTCAATAACACTAGCACAGAACCGCACCCGCTGCGCTTGTTCATAAACTCTCAGCATTATGAGTAAGATCGTCGACGTGTCCAACAAACTCGGAGAGTACATGCTAAGAGGATGGGTATGATCGTTACCCTTCCGAGGTATCCTACTCATGGGAATGTCATTCCAGGTGCTCACAGACTGCCCTTGTCCTGCACCCTCTTGCAAAGGAGTGCCGCTATTGAGATCGCCGGAAGGCCAACAGCCTGCCGTCTGCTTCTGTGCCAACTGCGATGGGCCTCCAGATAGTGAGTATGTTGTCTGTTATCGCATTATTAGAAGTATTACCCTACAAAAAAGCTCGATGGAGTGAAGGAACGGAGTCTCAATCATCCTCAACTGTTTCCTCTACATCACATGGTTCACGGCCATCAACCCCTCCTACGGATCTCTCCAGCACTTTGAGTTCACCTACCTTTGCTCCTCCAGTCGAAACCGGGGACATGATTCGACGTCGCCAGCAATCAGATCAAGCATCGACTGAAATTGGGAAGCGTTTACTAAAGGGGTGGGCGATGTTAGCAGAGGAGTGCCCTAGCACCCGATGTTATGGAGTTCCGCTTGTCAGACCACCAAAGACAGGCATCGACAAGGATCCCCGCAAGGTCTGTTGTCATCCCGCACGTCTTGGTCGCTACGTATAACATCCTCTGACCAGGAATGTGTCATATGTGGGACCACATACATTACCGAGGACTCAGATGGATGGCAGGGTCTTGTCCCCGTATCAGCAGGTGCTTCGGCACCTGAACATGGGCTAACTTGGGGCTCACAGCAACCAGGGCCGTCCGACAAAGGAAGCGTTATTTCGCGCAACAGCCCACAGCCAATTCAGCTTCCCACTCTCGATCCCCCTCTTCAGACCCCCAAGGTAATTCCGATGCTGCCATAGGAAATTTCTTTGACACTCCAACCAGCTGACCATGGATCTTCCCCGCCGGGCGAGTTCTGAGCTACGAAGCTCGCAGCCGGTAAATATTTATACGATTCTTTTAAAGTCAAATACTTATCATGCTGATAGGTCGCCGCTGTGCCGGCAGCTACCGTATCTCTTGATGCATCTGTTCAGGCACTGGAGTTGGCCCTCGGGGCGCTGTCTGAGAGACTTGCTATAACATGCGCTAGTCCAAGTCACTTGGATCCTCCGAGTGTGGCAGAGACTGCGGAGGCGATCGGTAAAGTTGCTCATGCTCTTGGACAGGTGAAACAACTTCAGCGTCAAGGTGGTACTTTGAGCGGCCTGATCTCTTAATGGGACACCGCTCATCGGTGGCATGATGCGGCTGGGTGGGTATGGAGTCAATCCTGCGCTGGGTATTTTTAAATATCTGTCATAAAGATTCGCCTTTGAACTCCAAATTGGACGGGGATCAACTCGGTGGTTTGAGAGCTTTCCTGGTACAAATGATATTATATGGCAGCGGGAACATGGAAATCTTATTCGTTCGCGATTGTTAGTTAGAGTATGACCACAGGTGGATCTCATGTTGCGCCCATTAACCCCCAAGGACGCGAGAATGGCAGATGCCAGCCGTATGGCTGCCTCATGCCCGCCTGCCATAAATTCCCAAACCAGGCGCATGCTAGCATACATCAACTCTCACCTGCACTTGAGAATGCCCTTCAACATGTTCAAGGCATTCTCTGGTTCTCGCAATCGCACCCATCGTGGTGATCCCTCCATATATACCGATTATCCCCAGGGTTATCCGCCAGCGACGGTAGACTTCCAACCAGAGCCTACAATCCGATCACAGCCGCATGTCTTGAGAAGATCAAGTACAAAGGCAAGTCATGTTCAGCATCAGGTGCAGGCCCTCCTTTGACCCATCAGCTGCAGAGAAGAGAACCCGTAAGCATCCACGTTGATCCACGACATCTCTGAGCCTGCTTCACGAGCACATATGACTAGGTTTTCACCCCGTTGCCGTCACGTACGCCGACTGACGCCGATGACTATAATGAGGGCTATATCCGAGTCGACAGTCCCGACGCAGTGATGGGAGGTGCCCTCAATGCGCGGCCTGCCAAGATAGCCTCGGCTTTCCCTTCCGGACTAGGGGTCGAAAGTCCTGTTTCGGAGACGTTGTCAGAACGCGAGCATCGCGAACACGCGGTTCCCGGAAGGCTGCATGACGTTCCAAGATTGCTGGATCGCCCCCCACAACTACAGCACGCCGGCTCGTTTCATAATGGTCGCGGGGAGCAGGTTGATCACAACGAGCCTATAGTCATGAGTCCTTCCCCAAGCAGGTCGTCTGCGTCAGGGAGTGATCACACTATTGAAGCCTTGCGTACTCCACCGTCGATGTATCCGAGTGAGAGAGTGGTGCGTGCAGAATTGTTACCTATCAATGTGACTGACTTCGAGCAATTTCTCTTAGATACCGCCCCTCCCACGTAACTACTCTGGGGGTTACGTGCCAGGTTCAAGATCGCCAACCGATATCTACGGCAGCCACCCCTATGAGGTAGTGCACGACGTTCGTCACTGTCGTATTCCCGTGATTGAAAGCTGACCTTTTCACAGGTTCACTCGCACCATAAGTCAGAGGTCTATCTCGATGGACACGGTCGCGCTGGTGGTTACGACAAAGGAGGCCCCATCTACTATATCATCCCAGGTGGAATGGATGTAATATTCCAAGATGAACACGGAAACGAAATCACTAGGTAATTGTTACATTCTACCAAACTCTTGTATTATGACATCATTCTTTTTCAGAGTCGGGGACTTCAGTGGAAGGCCACGGCCATCACGACCAGGTCCATTCGTAGTCCAGGACGAGCATGGGAGAGAATTATACAGGTGAGAACGAGTCGTTTCACACGCCATCACCCTCTCAAATGTGTGGGCAGATATGATAGTTCCGACAGAGGACCTCATCGAGGGTATAGTGAACCTCAGATCGTTCGGGTCGATACTTACCCCTCTTCCAGCCAGTTCAGGTAAGATATCCTCACGCTGTCGAATTAGTCTCTGAGAATGCTCTCAGACGTGATAGGAGTTACTCATCCCACAGCTACCGCTCTGACCCCTCGTATAGGCGGGGTTATGATTATCACCCAGATCATAGAGAGTATCGCGATTACAGAGAAAAAGACTGGCGTGATCACCGAGATCACCGGTACCGAGGTTACGCTGACTACCCAAACCATAGTGAATACAGAGATCACAGAGGCTACAGGGATCCCAGCACACACAGAGATTACGGAGGTTACAGAGAACATGGTGGATACAGAGACCACGGAGACCACAGAATTCAAGGAAGGTCGGAGATGTACACTCCAAACAGGGTGCCCTCTCGAGCGTCGCATAGGTCACATAGCCATGCGGGTCAGTTGTCTCTAGAAAGACCGCCCCAGCAGTACCCCAAGTAAGTTCTATGTCCCTTCTTCCCCGCGTTGCATGAACTAACGACATACGAAGCTCCATTTCTGACGACAGGCGATCAGAGAGGGATTATGCAGCCTCACATACCTCCATGCGGCATGACGAAGCCGACATTAGTGGTGAACTAGAGGCACTCCATATCTGAAGGTGTCAAGATATTTGTACGAGTGTCTGTGATTGTTGTATTAGCATGCTTGTCTCGAGGATACTTGAAGTGTATTATACAATTCAATTGTCGTGGACGAGGCGTGCGTGGGCTGGTGGGGGGCTGGATCACGGTAATTTTGTTAATGCTCTTTTCTAACGTGGCCGTCGGCGCATTCCCTGACGACCATCGTCCCGTAACCGTTTCCCTGATCCTGTCACTGATGCAATCTCGTCTCGACTGAGCTTGAGGGTTCCTCCAACAAATTTCCCGATGCCCATTCCCAGACCTCGGGTTCGTCTCTTCTTCGGCGTGGAAGATAGGTTTGAGTCATAAACTCGCTTGAGGGTTGGATGATAATTGCCCAAATTTTTAGCCTGCAACGAGATCAACAAAACATTGAGTGTAACAATGCAAACAATACCTCTTCAAGGGTCCTTTGCTCTTGCTCTCTTTGTTTCCGAATCAAGCCATCCCGTATGCGCCTTGTCGCTTTATTGCGCTGGTCTTGACGAAACACGCTTTCACCCTTGCCGAGCTTGGCCTCTCCTGCCAACTCTAAGACACGGCCTGCCAATGCCTTCCTCCTCTGAGCATGATCAAGATCGAGTTCCGGGTCAAGGGATCCTGAGAGTAGTTTAGTGTGTACTAAACGATGGAGGAGGGCGTCATTTTGGGTATTCGTGCTTGCCAGTAAATCAGAACCTTCGAAAACACCTTCGATGAACGAGACGCGTACCGTTCGTCGTCCGACTCTCCATCGGGTATCTTTTTCTTGGATACGGATTGCATCGAGGATGATGCGATGCTGGACACTTTGGACGACTAAAAAAAAGTTAGGATGACATTAGCAACGCTACTAAAGCCGGTGTACCATGAATGATTTCCTCAGTCCCTTGGCTGAAAGACTGGCCTCTGGTTGTTTCCGTGTTGATTCTAGGAATATCGTGACATCTAGTGTGCGCGATGAACTCGCGGTGAAGTCGTCGTCTTCTTGTTCAAAGCCTGTGAAACCCTCAA
>QFEM01013781.1:0-10045 GCA_003316205.1 Boletus bicolor
CTGCACATCAATTCTCACACTTGTATATTTCTATACAGGGAATGTAGAGATGCTTATGATAAGAATCTTAGAGGTTGTGAGAAGGTCTTGATGTCACACAGGGGCTGACAGGGTTGCTGACAAAGACAGCATTGTGTCCTGAAATGGGCATTGTTTATTCCAAGAGACCTTGCAAGCAAGGTAACTTGGATCAATCTTAGGCACCTACTTGGTGACACATATGTATTGAGATATTGTACTGAAAGCAATTATTCTTTTTAAATCATTTTGTACTAATCCACAAGTAGCTGCAAAGAAAGCTGTAGTTGCTAGTTTTGTCATTAGATGTTAGATCAAAGACATTGTCATTTTTGAGCAGAAAAAAGTCTCTTTAAGCAATGATCATACAGTGAGATTCACAAACCACAGAACTGGTTTTCACTGGGAACTTTCATCCATAATGCCGAAAAATTCTGCTATATCATTTTTGAAGTCCAACGTGCAGGGGAAGCAAAGCTGCGACGAACAGGACGTATCGTTGATCGGCTGAAGTCACAGCTACACACGATCTGCTCGACGCTCGCTTAGATCGTCTTCTATGGTTTGTCTTTCCGAATTCATGTTCATTGCATTCATCAGATATCATTTCTTAAAATTGTCGTCATATTTCAAAGTCGCAAGTTCCTTATCCAAAAAAGAGCTCCCTTCGTCGAATGTTCCGGGTGAAAAGCGAGTCGTTCGGGTATCATCAAAAATGTCCCCGCGATCGCCCTTTATGGGATGTACCTGAATCCCGGCGCCTAAGTTATGGATTCGGCCGATGACAATATTCAGCCGCATCAACCTTGAACCAGCCAACGACTCACCTTATCGGCCAACTCGCTCGTGTCCACAGGCGCATCCAGATCGGGATTTCCATACAATGCTGTTCGTCTCGCGTTGTCCCGCTTGTACGACATGTACAGGATCACGGCAAGTATGCCGCCGAGCGTATCGAGAGCGCACGTAGTAGCAAACCCAGTGCTAAAAACGAACCCCACATAACGATGAACCGTAGAACGACAAATCAAACGCGCGCGCGCGGGACGACGTACATGTACCGAGGACCGTCTGTGGTCGGGTAAAGGTGAGCGCCCAAGATCGATCCGCCCTGGCCGATGGCCATGAACATGGGTATACCGGTCGCCCGTTTAGATTCCGAGCCGAGGTTGTGCGCGAACCATGCGATGACGATGCCGATGGAGGTGTATGTCCCGCTAGTAATGCAAAACACGGCAAAGTACCGAGCGTGCGGGTTAATCGGCACGACCAACACGATCAGGTATCCGATCGCACCGAGGAAACACGAACTGGCGATGACGAGACCGCGAATGCGGAGACGGTCAGTGAAGTAAGCAGCACCGCAAAGAACAATGGCGGCGACCGCGTATGGAGGGACGGTGAGGACTTGGGCGAGTGCATTGGCTGTGCAGATTGGTCGAGGTTTGTTTCACCGATACGATGGAGAAAGACTCACTATATCCGAATGTCGTGATGATTGTGGGAAGGAATGCGGAAATACTTGCCAAGGCACAGTTGAGACCAAAGTAAATCACCCCACCAGCATAGATACGCCAGTCGCTAAATGCTGCGAAGATGTGCGCTACAACCAGGGATCAGATACCACCACCATAGCTGTGACAAACGACTGAAGTGTGAAAAAGACAATTGCTCACCTTTGTCCACGATTGCTCCAGTATCAGCCCTGGTTCCCCTCGATCCACGTTCCAGGGCAATCTCCCGCTCTCTCTCCGTGAAGAACTTTGTTGACTCCGGTCGGTTGGGAAGAACGAGCGGCGTGATGACACCGAGCAAGATCGCAGGAATACCCTACGTGTTCGACAAGAAGAAGAAAAACGAATCAGCCCGCGCTCATCTTCTCGACAGTGTGTGTTACCTCGATCAAGAATAGGATTCTCCAATCTGACTCGCCGCCACTCCCACCAGAGGTCTTCAGGGGAGGTCCATAATTGATTTGTTGAACGCCGAATGCAATCAGGCCCCCAAATGCGCTTGCGACGGCTGCAAAGCCGAACCAGTATCCCATACGAAGACCGAGTTCGGATCTCGTATAGAAGAACGCTAATTTCGGTTAGAGCGTAGTGAGCGGACGTCACAGGAGCGTCTAGAGAAACCGAGAAAAAGAGAGTAGAGAACAGGGCCAAATAAAATTTCGACACACACAAAAGTAAAGAGGGATAACTGGACCAAATCCAGCTTCAAAGACCCCAAGGCCGAGCCGGCCGCACATCAGTCCTCCAAAATTGAACGCAGACGCCTATGAAATCCGACGATACCACAAGTCAGTCAGAGGTCACCGACGATGGTTAGTGGCAGAAATCGATACTCACCGCCAGAGTGGAACAGATCCCCCATCCGATAGCGGTCGCTGCCATCCAATAAGACGGTGCGTAGAGCTTGGAACAGATCGTTGCAGGGACTTGGCAAAGGATCTGATTGCATGGATTTGAAAAGAATAGGAATGGCGTCGTAAATTAGCAGAACGCTTGCAACAAAAAAAGATGCACGACTGAACTCACATATGAGAAGTAGAATGCCGAGTTAACCCAGTTGTAGAGAACGCCGGTAGGATCACCGTTGAGAGTTTCTTGAGGGAGTCCTTGTAAGCGGGCATTCCCTAAATTGCTTCTATCCAAATCTACGTTGACACAGATATGATCAGCAAGAGAGGCAAGGAACGATCAAGACAACCCTGTGCAGGGAAAGTAAACTTACAAGCGCAGAGGTAGAGAAGACATGTGATGGGTAAGATGTGCAGGTCAATCTTCCTGACGAGGCGCCTTTCCTCCTCAGGCGTGGCTAAGGGAGGAGCAGGGGACCCAGAAGCAGATAGTTTCTCAACGGAATTTTTTTCCTCGTCCATGATACCTGGGAAGCGCCAAAAAGTGCAAGTCACAGGTGGGAATTCGACGATGGAAGCGTTAAACGGACAGGATCGCGATACAGGCTCAGAATGAGCCAAACTTGTCCTCTGGATGTCGATTCGAGATCTCACCCGTGGATTGCTCCGAGTTTCGTCTGTTTGTAATTCCTGTTATGTACCGTCGAGCTCCACGTGTTGTTTCGCACCGCGTAGTATACGGGAAAAACTCAACAAGTAGGCTTGCACGCCGTAGCGAGGGTTAGTCTGGTGACCAGAGCCTGGTCATCATCATCAAGAAATTTGCGGACCTCGTTCCGGCCATCGTGTCCTGTGTCAGGATATTTATAGATGTAAACCAGTGTCACGAGGTTGCATGCCATACGATTCTCCTCTGGATGGAAAGGAGAGCATTTGGTCGTGATTAAAACGCACGTATCCCGTGCCAGTGTGGTGTTGGGAACTTCCAATCCGGCATTTGTCGGATATCATATATGCAATCAAGAAGGGATGACTATCTTTCTCGATGTCTACAGGCTAGCTAAGTACGCATTTTACTATAACTGAATGTCAGCTCGAGTCATGCCGTAGGAATCAAAATTCAACACTCCCGGTCAGGACATGGATGTTACAAGACGAAAACACCTAGCCCATCAAGCATCATTTATACTTCTGACCTGGTGGAATCGAAGTTGGATGAAGAATTATAGAACTCCTCCAAGTGAGTGTCAACTTGTTGCCATGCTCGTTCATAGGCAATGATCTGTTGGACGTCTGTTCCCGGTGGCCTCAAAAACCTCCAGTCCACTGCTGTCACAGATGGGAGATATTTGCACAGAAACTCCGCTACCGGACGAGCCTGATCGATTGGTGATTCTGGCACAATAAGACATGCAAAGTCTGTCTCCCGAGCCTTTTCCTCCTTGACCACTGGAACTTCCCGGGCATCGAGAGGTAGACTGACTGTGTACAGTTCCGGGCAAGAATTGACGAGCGACAACAAACCCAGAAGGGTTGCGTACTTGGCTGAAAACGGAGGATACCCCCCACGACCACAATAGAAATTGAAGACCCGAAGCAAAGGCCAGCTGCGAGCCAAGTCCGCCAACTCGTCGTCATCTAAAGAGATCTGTTCGCTCCACTCGATCACGAGTTCATGAAGAGACCCAAAGACTGCGAGCGGCTGAAGTGTCTTGTATGAGAGAGAATAGGTCGTAGCTTCACTTGTCATCTGGTCTGCTGGCACAGGGTGGGAAATATCCCCGATTGATAGAGTGAGCTTCCGGAGGGGGTTTGGGCGTGATCGGGATGTAAGCAAAGTCAAAAAGTTAACGATGGCCTCTGATGTGTGTCGGCCACCAAGATACAGACGAAAGGTATGGAATATTTGGTCACGAGGTTGGAGGAGGCTGGTGACAAGATCAAGATCCGATGTTGTGAATTCCAGTTCCTCAACGCTGCCAAATATGAGGTCGGTGGGCAGGAAAGAGCCTGGTCGTAGTCTTGACCTTTCGGAAAGATGGACATGGAGTACCTTGAGTGTTGGCGACGTGCACAAATGTGTCAAAGCAATCCTGTCGATGGGTGTATGAAGAACGACGTTTTCGAGCGTCTCCTGACTACATATTGCCCGGGAAAGGGCTTGAATGGTCATCCCAGATTGTGGTGAGGCTGAAAAGCGGAATTCGACAGACTTTAGATTCTGACACAAGAGAGGGTAGTTATCGAAAAATGACAGCAGTGTCGCCTGATCAGCTTCAGCCAAGGTCGCCTCGAGGGAAACGAGCGTGGGGCTGAGCAACCGCTGGATGAAGATAATGGGAACGTGAGGAGTAAGGACGTAAGGACTCCACCGGAGAACCATCAGGTTTGGCAAGAGGACAGAAGGTCGCATGCTCATGCGTTGCAAAAAGCGCACAGAGGTGTCCTCTGAAATGGTGAGCTCCAAGATGCGAGGCGAATATCTGTCGATGACAGCAAATTGGGAGGAGGTTGGAGGGATCTGTCCCGATCAAGGTCAGATAAGATATCAAGACAGGTGATTATGGAGTTACCCCGCTTTCGTGTTCATCTACAGTCGCGTAGCACCGGATCAGCGGTTGGAGTGAATACAGCTTCCTCCATAGACAATCGAGTGAAGGTTCTGAGAATGCGCGACATGTTTGCGCCAATGCAACCAGCGCTCGCTTTCCCGATGGGTCAATTGCAGGACGAAAGCATTCTAGGATGTTATAAAATAACTCTGGGACCATCAGGGGATTGTATAATTTGGCGCGTGAGTCGAGCGTCGACATGACACTTGGTAGTAGGTTTTCGCGTTTTCAGTGTGGGGCTAAGGTGAGTATGGATATATAATCACGATCAGTGGTTATCCTCGAAGTATCTTGAGTTTTAGTTACCTTGATATACGCAGGCTACCGATCGCAATAGGTGGGAGAGAATCGGGATCGGTCTGATCTCTCGGTTGAACGTGAAATCAGACTCGGACTGGGGATCACGATCACAAATACGGGACGCCAGCGAAGTAGAACGAAAGAAGAGGTGGCAGACTCGTTTACAGCAAGTTTAAACACCGCCTCGTGGACAGTGGAAGTCTTGAATTTGGCGTTTCACTGCGCTACCATGGCAAAAAGAACAGTCGCGTTGGCGTTCGTGATGAGCTTGTTAGTGGTCCCAGCCATCTCCATACTTGACGAGCGGTATCTCGAGGACCTCACCATCCGACCGCTCATCGACGGCAAGGTGGTCACCGCCTTCACGTTCACGACCTTCCTCGGAGGTGCCTCCCCTCGGGATCCTCGCGACCCGGAAAGTTCAGGTAGGTACACCTCACTCGTCCCTGCCCCATGTCGTGCTTACGAATGGACGTGGTCAGCCCAGCATTACACCTTCTTTCCGCTCACTCTCGGCCAAATCCTACGCGAATACTCAGTAACCGAGCTCCATCTTTCTCTCAATGCCGGAAGGTGGAATTATGATAGCTGGGGGTTTCCCGACCATCCCAGCGTTGGCACGGGCGCCGAGCTCTCGGCGTGGATGGCAGATGGTGGGCCGCTGTCGTGAGTCATTCTCCGCATCAATCAAACCTAGCTTTTTTTTGCATCTCATGAAATTCGACATGTCTTCCTCATCAGCGTGGACGAGCGTTGGATAGGTCTGCGCAACGCTCTAGCAGGCCTTTTTTGCGCCTCTCTCGGCTCCCTTGATGACCGACGTACCTCCTCCCCAACCTCCGCTTTCCCCCTGTCGTCTGCACCCTTTCCCAAAAACTCGATCCCCTATGCTCTACGATATGCCACCCTCCCTTCAGAGCACGTGTGTACGGAGAACCTTACCCCGTTCCTCAAGCTTCTGCCATGCAAGTCACGCGCCGGCTTAGCGAAGCTGTTGGACCCACAACACGTATTTGATGCTGATTGGCATGGTTTGGGAGTTCACGTGCGTTCTACTGAAACCGGGGTTGAGTTGAGCCTCGGGGCGCAGGCCGTGCTCGATCCTGTGAGACGAAGTGGAGGAAAACGACGAGGTAAGACACAGGCGGTCTCTCACTCGATTCCGAGATTGACCGTAATTCTTGATGTGCCAGATTGGTCATTTCAGTCTCTGTTCGATCGTAGCATTGACGTGTCATGTCCTGTCGCGAGTTCGAGCACTATACATCTTGTCATGCCAGACGTTTATGGATATAAGCTTTCACCCGAACCGGTGTCCAGGAACGACACTGTTATTGTCTACAGTCCAACCTCTCGTAAGAATCCTAGGTTCTCGGATGGAGAGCGAATGCTGACGTCGACTTGTTGAGATGTACCTCTTGACATTGCAATGTCCTGGCCCGAAGAACACACTTTCAACTATCGTATGTCCTCATTCGCGTCGATTTTCCACCGCTCTCACGTCTTTCGACAGCGCTCCCCCCTCCCGCTTCGCAGACACCTCTTTCGATCAAGCGTACGCTCTATGGATCCTCTCAGACGCGCGGCGTTCTTTTCGTCTCTCTCACAAATAACGATCACGCCCCCATAACAGTTGGGTACCTTGAAACCCTCCCCGCTCTCGTGACGCTCTGGATGCACACGATGAAAGTAGACGTAGGTGGCCTCGCTCAAGGTGCGTTCCTCTCACATCCTCTGGAGCTTTTCTACATTCGGTATTGCACACAGACGACTTCATATCAGACATGATCTACCACCCACCGCTTCTCCTCGCGAACGGACACCATGGGCCATCGACATTACAAGCGACGTTGATGATCCCGGCCAAGAGCACACTTCGTCTTTCCATCGATCTCACCAAGGCGTTCCTAAAGTATACCGAACATCCCCCGGACGCCATGAGGGGCTGGGACCTCCCCCCCGCCGTTCTCTTCCCAGTCAAGGTTGTTGGCGACGGAGCGCTGGTGAACGCCTCGCTGGGCGCACAGAGCATCCCGCAGCGGATGTACACCCCGACGCTGCTAGTCGATCTCCCGACGCCCGATTTCTCCATGCCATACAACGTCATCATCCTCAGTTGCACGTTGATAACGTTGATCTTTGGGAGCATTTTCAATCTGTTGACGCGCAAGTGGATCATTGTGAAAATCAAGGACTGAATTGAGACAATGGGATGATTTTGGGCTCTTGTTCAACGGATTGGGTTGGCCGTCTGCTGGGTTTGTAGTTATGTATGCAAATTTGACCTCGACAGGTTCTCGCGTTTCGGCAGACTCGTGGCCTCGCAACAACCAGTATGTGTGTGTGAGTGAAATTAGAGTATTGTCCTGTGGTCGACGTTTCGCGCATTGGTGAAGATGGGGATCGCCTCCGACCTATCTGCGAAGCCTTGTTTACTTCTTCTGTCATGCTGCTCTGGCATCTTTTGTACCTTCGACCGAAGTTCAATCGGACATGATAAGTCCACCTTCTAGGGGAGTACCATACCCGCGGAATTCAGATGAAAGTGCTTGTGCGTTCCGCAACGGGATGTAAACAGGGTCCACAACTCATCGCGTCACGCCTATGCTGGCCAACGTTCGCGATGACGACGGGTTCTCTGCTAGTTGGAGACCGGTAAATATTTACGTGGTACCAGGCGCCGGCACCTCATTGACGGACTACCAACGTATGTTTTGGTCATCATATTCAAGCACGTCACGTTGACCCAATGACTACTACAAACGTAACTAACAGATGACTGAGAGCCCTCCAAATCTTCAATACGGCTCGCCTCTGCACGTTGATAGTAATACATATGCAAGTAATCTCCACCGAACGTTCATTTGCAACATACAACCACTGTCAAGGTTACGGGTCTCTTTCTCGTTCCTTGTTTACTTCGACGAATCCAAAACTATCCTTCCTGCCACCTTTCCCTCCTCGAGATCGTTGTATACCCTAGTACGTACCGTTGTCATCAAGTACTCATCAGTGAAAGCGGACCTGACTGCCAACACTCACTGCTGAAGGTCTGTCAGGGATTTAGATATATATTTCACCTTGACCTTTCCAGAGGCAGCGATGTCAATCGCCTCGATCGAATCCTGACGGTTCCCGACATAAGAGCCCTTGATCGAGATACTCTGTGACGCGCGCATGAGAAATCCCGCCCCCTCCTTTTAAGCTTACGTCTGTACGTCCTGGACATACCTTGAGCACTGTCCAAAAAATGGAAGCCTCGAATTTCGCATCTGCCGGAAGCCCGACTGCCATCAACGTGGCGGCAGGTCGCAAATAGTCGACCGCTTGGGTATAGCCTTCACTGTATGGAGATGTGACGATCGCAGTGTGCGCGCCGAGTCCATCGCACGCTTCCTTGACCGCCTTAACGATATCTGTGGTTTCCCTGAAGTCGATCCATTTCTCCGCCCCAAGCTCTGAACAAAGCTTTTGTTTCTCTGCGCCGGTATCTGTCAGGATGATTGTCAATATGGGGAAGCTGCCGTACAAAGGAGGACACAATGAACCTATCGCAACGACCCGCATTCCCATGGCTACCGCATACTGTACAGCTAAGATGGGTTTGGTCAGTGGAGATGTAGTGCGTTCCACACGAGGGAAAGACTGTTACCCAAGTGGCCGAGTCCTCCGCCTGCACCAGGAACGACGACCCAATTTCCGATTCTAGCCTCAGAGTATTTCAGTGCTCGATAGACAGTCACACCCTTAGACGATTTCGTTAGCTTACAACCATCCTCCTGCTCAGGTGGGGGAACGGAATTACCGCACAAAGTAGGGATGCGGCAGCAAAGCTATCCAGGGAGTCTGGAATCGGTGTAACAGTGTGCACCCACGATACCTGAAGCACTATGATGAAACAATGGCAAACCACGTCAGCGGGACTCTTCGTACGTACCACATACTGGCTAAACGTTCCGTCGACGGTCAACCCGCTCAGTTGCACATTGGCACAATCTGGGATTCAATATCTGTACAATCAACGACTGCTTCACAAAGGCTTTTATACGGGCGATCGACCCACTTTGCTCGAAACCTTGGCGGCATTGGTCACAGTCGCGACAACAATATGCGATCCACTTGATTCCAACGCGTTGACCTAGCTTGACTGGCGATTCCTCCGTGTGATCTGCGATGGCGACGACCTCCCCGACGCCTTCGTGTCCGCCGATAAAAGGCGTCGCCGCCTTCACTGGCCAATCCGCCTTGCTGACATGAAGATCGGTGTGACACACCCCCGTACAGATCATCTTGAGGAGACATTGGCCAGGCTTGAGCTCGAATGGTTGTGTGACAGGGACATCGCGCTGTATCACCACGGGCTGTTTGGGACCGGGCACGACGGCAGCGATTTGAGTCTTTGGGAATTGGTAGGACATGAATGCGGATGGGGAATGAAACCTTCAGAGTGCGAATTCGTCTCTCTGTCTACCTTTATACATTTTGTAATATGACCGATGACTTCGGCGTCACCGTGGCAGGGGAATCTGGAGCTTGGGTAGGAACAGAATCTGCCATTTGGACCGCTCCAGAGTGTTCCCGGTCCGCCTCTTCTGATATTGATCTAGAGCGGCCCGAATCCTGTTTTGTCCCGTCTTCAATGTCTTGCTACTAACCACAGGTGGGCTTGGTCAGCGCCTAGATGTACAGAATTTGATCAGGAAATGTCACATGAAACAATCATAGATAGGTACAGGCACAGTTGCTGATAGTG
>QFEM01013783.1:0-11799 GCA_003316205.1 Boletus bicolor
TAGAAGTTCCTCCACCAAATGCCCACCGCTGACACGATGACCCTCGTGATTTTCCCAGAACGAGACAGATCGGTGCTTGGCTTCAATGAAACCCTGGCGAAAAAGGTGTTCGAGCACATCCTCCAGGTCCAAAAGCCGATGGTTCTGGAACTCCAACTCAATGAGTTGGGCCGTAGCAGGCTTGTTGCAACGGGAGACTTGGCGGTAAGTCAACCAGAGCTCGTTGTGGGTCATCGTGTGCAGAAGGAGGGAATACAAGTAGTTGAGTGATGGAGAGAGAGCTTAGCTGAGGCTGCTGGGGAGGGATGGCCATCGTCAGGCCTCTTTATATATTCTGTCTGCAAGGATAATGTCAGGGTTGGTGGTGACACATGTGAAGAGAGGCAAGCCAAAAATCGCTTAGTGCCCGGCGCTTGGTAAGTACTGCAGTAGCGGCCCGGGGGCATGAGGCTTATGTCAAGTTTGCTATACTAGTACTCGGGCTTGCCGCAAAACAAACGATACCGGCAAAGGTTAAGCAGCTCGGAGATAGGCTGACGATTACTCACTACTCTGGATGCGCTGATGCTTCCAGCCGTCGAGTATCTATTCAAATCAGCCATGAAAAGCAACCATAACCACGCATTGGTGTAACATATGAGGAGTTCTCAGAACTTTTGAAGTGGCAGCTGTGCTAGTAGCAGTTCGCTCACGGATGGACCAGCGACCCTGAGGCTGCGGGCACTCGGCTCACTATGCCACGAGCTCGGGGGCCAGTCCAACGACTCGACGAGCCTCGGCAAAACGCAATATACAGAAATGCGCATTTACCATAGGGCGGTCTTAGCTCCTCAAATTGGAATAGGCCAGTAACTCGTGCTGTAAGACACTTTTTGGGATCGTTTAGGTGCTCATCAACCAATGAGAGGGCTCACTTAGTTACGAATGAGTTGACGAACTGCCGTTCTTTCAGCTGCTTTGCAGATCATGATGCAGGAGAAGTTATTGAAATTCGCATAAATACGTGAACCTGGTTTCAAGTGACATTTTTGACCCGCCGAAGCCGCGTAGGAGATTGGCGGATTCTCATGCCATTACATTCGCTTGCGGCATCAAGAGGTGTATTTTATGACGTTACCGCATGATGCTCTTTCGTAGGCCTGTCCTCCAATCAGAGCCCTCAAAAGTCGATAAAAAAGGCAATCAAGGGTCCTATGAGAATGTTTTTTGCCGAAGGCTGGCCAGGACCATTTTTCGTTTCACTGACCGGGCCCGCTTCAAGTTGTCAAGGGAACAGTTCTGAGACCCCAATAATCGCCGGGAACGCCACTCACCAGAGAACGCCAAATCTCTCCTCGCCGCAGTTGCATTTACGTAAACAATCTAGTCCGTACTTGGGAGTAGGTTCGTAAAAGTCAAGAACGAACTCAACAAAGGCGCACTGGAGAATACTAGTACAGTTCCAATTGTCGCATGAGTTTAGAAAAGTATCTTATACGATCATTCACCTATTTCCCTAACCTCCACATCCCATCTTTGACAGTAGCTAATCCCTCTCGTTTTGCAGCCTCCATGAAGCTACCAAGCTGCTCGATAGTGCGATCATAACCAGGGGCAAGCCTGAGCATTGTCTGTATACGGTCTAGCGGTAGCGAACCCAGGTTTGTGAGCATGCCTTCAATGAACTGCAACTAGGGTGTCAAACAATGTACTCGTGTGCACGTAACAGTGTCTCTCTACCTTCCAATAAACTTTCATTTGTTCTGCTTGCTGCTGCTGCACACTCATCATTGGTGGCAACTCGTCCTCTCCAGTAGCTACAACTTAAGTGTCAGGACGGGGGCGAGCACGAGGCAGGTAAGGTAACGGGAATAAATGTACCTAGTTTTGGAACCGCCGTTTTGGCTCCTGGCATTGGTTTTTCCCCTACAGAAAGCAACTTGAACACATGTTCACTGTCCTCTTTCAAAACACGCATATCGACCCATGTAGCAAGCGACTTCAAGGCCGCAATACGGCTCACGGTGCCTACCCTTGAAATCAGCTCGTCAACGGTCCACGTATCTGTAAATACTCGTGATCGGCGCAAAGAGACGAATTGGGCCGAATAGGTCGCACCCTTTTCCAAGAAAAGTTCAATAAATGCAGCCTCCAGAGGTGGAACGTCCGCGTTGACCTTGCGGTCGTCGAATTCGAGTTCAAGTTGCACTCGGCCGAGATGGGGTAGCCAGCGCAAAGTTTTGTCAGGCTTGAATGTAGTGAACTCCTTAGCGTACTGTTCTTGTATGCTGTCGTGAAGGGTGAGCTTGTATGCAATGGGCTGGTGGTAGACTCACTCCTGGAATTGACCTGGCATGATGATGCTGCTAGTTTCCAGAGCCGGCCAGAAATGTCGTGAAATTATTGTTGGATGCATAACGCTCTTTTGCTTGTAAGTGTAGTCTCGTATTCAAGGTGCATTGATACTTACAGGTCGCTGGGACTGGACATGTTGGTCAATTCGCCTTGAATCTGTCATGTCCCGAAGCATCACTTCGCAAACCTGCAAAGCTGACTCCCCGAAACGAATCTTCAGAATTTCGATATTTCGTCTCTTGAAAACGATTATCAATGTATCATAGACAGGTCTGAATGAGGGACAAACCTCCCTCTCAAAGTTACCATCTTTGATTGCGAGCAATCGTTGTGCAAGCAGCACTTGAAGCTCCTTGATAAATAGGTCCTTTGAGTCGTATATGCTGACAATGGTGCTTATAATATCACTCGTTTTGCTAGCGCGGAAATCTTTTGTTGCACTCAATATACTAGAAACGTTCAACGAGCGCAGAGATTTACCAGGACCAGCGTCTATCGGCTCGGGCGTCCATTCAGGGTCAGCATAGTTTTCTATTTCTGGTTGTTGAAGTGGTTGAATAGGTTCACTGTCATCTACCAATGAGTCGCCGCTTTCACCGTCACCGACTAAACTGGCGACAATGCATCTGATAGCATCTGGCCGATCTCTTGAAGTGACGTCAACAAAAATGCGAAGACATATTAATGGTATTACCGGAGATACCGACGTATTGGATCTGCCACCTTGAATAAGAGAACACCTTGAGGATCTATGATCCTCAGGCATTTGATCGTTGAGACATAGGATAGGAGAATATCTTTCGTGTCCGCTCCTGGGTGAAGTAGGCGTTTCTTGTTCCTGGGGAATCCGTCAGCCACAATAAAATATATTATGTCCCCGTTACCGACGCTTGTCGAATAGATTGGACTAATTCTGCACGTTGATCGACTCTCTGCAGACATTCCTATGCCCAATTTGATAAGTATAGAAAGAATGACGAGGTACCCTGCAAGTAAGGCTACCTTGAGGTCTTGGAGAGCGCCAGTAGAATCTGGAAAATCTACGATGATGTCGAATATCTCGCGAGTACTACAATGGAGATGATTAAATCAGTACTACGAGAGTAACCACTCGCATACCGCAAGTCACAAAGCGTTTTATGCATGTGAAAGTCAAACCTGGACCCGACACCCTGCATCATCGTTTTTGCCTCGTCAGCTTGGGAAGATGAGCAGCCACACGATATATAAGAGAATACGAGCCGTACCACTAGTCGCCCCTCTAGCGAATGGCCACACCATCCACGGGACAATTTTGTGGATCATCCAGGCACGAAGATTCGGTAACATTGGTTCTTCCCATGAGCCAGCACAAGTCTGCAGCACGTGGGCTTCAATATATTCGTACCCCACGCTAGCTATAAGTGTTTCATGACGTTCTATGAGGCTCAGAGTGTCGAAAGCCTGCCAGAGGGAGCGGTCTCGCTGATCAGGCGGTTGCGATACTGTCCTGACGAGCGTAGTGGCGACGAGCGCCTTGACCCCTCGCGCGAAGGAAGCAGGGAGGATGGAGAATAGGTGGGTTTGAAATGCAAGTATATATGCGGATGTAATAGTTTGACCGAGTCTGTCGAGAAGATGTTACGGTATGCGGACAAGGGACTGGGGATAGAAATTTACTCAGCATTCGGTTTCCAAGCGTTATACCACTCAACAAGTCGGAAGATAAGTGCTCTTACTGTTTCCGGATCCGAGTTGGACTAGAACCACGTGAGTATCAGGTGAGATGGTTATACGAGGGCATACTTCGTAAAGATTCATGTAAACTTCGACCTCGTGCGCGATCAGGTGCTGGCTTTTATGCAAATCCTCTGTAAGAATGGGTTAGATTGCGAGCCAGAGAAGAACGGAGTCACGGATCAGACCAAGAAAGACCTCAAGCAAGACTGGTAATCGTCTGCATTTGTTGATAGTGTCGAAGGCTTCCCTGACCTGGCGCACGTCTATGGGAGAACTACCTTAGTACTTCACGAGGGAAAAGAAAAAGTAAAGGGTCACTTCACCTTGCCGAGGCCGAGGAGCTGGGCCATTCAAGTCGTATGGCTTCAGGAATGTTGTCGCCAAAGTCCAAGCCTGCTTGAACATGATGAACGTCTGTAACGGGTTTAAGGACGGATGCGCACATGGCTAAAGTCCGTAAGACCCGATATCCCTGGCTCCGCACGATTTATACGGGTAAAGGACTCCTGCCATTTCGCGGTAACCTGGGCACGTACCGCGTTCGACATCACCGACGGCACGGCAAGGCTAACTTTAGCACAGCCACATGAACGCGAATCCATTATGTAATAAGTCCACTGCTCATGACCTAATCCGATGCTACAGCAGTTCACGAACCTCTTATCGTAGTGTCACATAGTACTGGGAAATCTATCAAACATGGAGGACGGCAGTGGCTTAGCTGTAACGCCGTTCATCCCCACAGAACACGATGTGCTTTCCACAGACCTCGTGGATATGCTGCAGCCCACTCAGCGCTCCGATTCACCCATCCACCAGGACTCACGCTCAAGCCTGAGCGTCATGGATGCTTCCCAATCATCGTCCAGAGTCTCACAGGAGTCGGATGTACCATGCCGGGATCCACAGTTTTACATGGCTGATGGAAGCTGCGTCCTGCGCGTCGGGAGCACCCTCTTTAATGTACGATTTTCTTATCCCCTCGTGCCAGACAGGTAAATGATTGATATTGTAGGTCCATCGTAGTATTCTATCAGCAGACTCTTCTTCGTTTGGCACCCTTTTTACTCTGCCTCAAGGCAGCATCACCGTGGAAGGCACGTCAGATGTCAATCCAATCGTCCTGCAAGGGGATACCCCTGAAGAGTTTCGCAGTTTTCTCTGGTCCCTATATGCCCTGTAAGATTTTAAACCCGGTTTCCGATCTCCCACCCTTATCTGTGCACAAATAACAGCCCACACGAAATAATGGTCATCCGGGGCCCTCATCTTGACCTTAATCGCTTCATAAACATTGCTAGAGTGGCCAGCAAGTACTCATTCAAGTCAATCGAGACCTGGGCTTTGAATGTAATTCAGGAATTCATCGAGAGAAAGCCATCCCCGCTACTCGACACCATTCCAATCGGATTTCCCTTCTCCACTAACTCGCCACCATCCGCGTTCGCTGAGAGCAAGCGCCAAATATCTCGCTTGATACAGCTTGCGCAATTATGTGGACATGCAAACCTTCTGGAAACCGTGATCACACTGCTCCGGCAGCTCATGTCAGTATCACTCCATTTTTCCTACCTGGCAATGTCTCTGGCAGACGATCTGAATCTCAGGGAGCTGCGGGGTCTGGCATACTTGGAAGTTTTACAGAGATCCGTATTCATCTGTGGCCACGATGAGAACGGCAATGTTCTTGTAGAAGGCGATGTGCACGAGAGTTCCGATGGATTGGATCGTCTCGTCGTCAGTCCTGCACAACAGCTTCGCCTATTATCTGGATATCACCGTCTCTCTAAAGCATGGGAGAAATTGCGCGCAATCCCCATACCCTTCGAGCATGCTCCTTCTTGTGGAACCACTTGGCATCAGCATGGTTGCACCCAGAGCTGGTCGGAGTTCTGGAAGGAGAAAACACGAGCAGACGGGGTACTCGCTCTCGGCGCGGCCAATGTGATTGGAAAGTTGCAAGTGATACTGAAGGAGTTTGACAAGTGGGGCTCTGCGACGTACATGCATCACGAGTGCAAGTCAGTTGCGAGGCGAGCGATCCAAGATACGATGAAGCATATCAGCGATTCGTTACCAGACTTTTTCCATGAAGCTGGAGAATACTGAGGATTCTGTACCTTCTCTGGCTCCTATCAATTCTATGGCTCCATTATATAAAACCATTCACATGTCAAGACTGCTGCCACTACCACTGTTCTAATACATACATACGTTCCAGTTCACATCTTTTACTTCCCCTTGACAACTGTATCCTCGTAATTAAACGAATCGTTTGAAGCATTGCTGGACTCTCCCTTCCAAGGGCCGTCCGATGTTTGTTGGGTATCTACCGTCGATATGGCCACCATGCTACGCATCAGATTGTCGATGTTGTCATCCGATGGGGGCTGTTCCAAGCCTATCCGCGATCCTCGTCTGAGCATCTGTTGAAGGATCTCTTCTTCCTCTAGATGTTGCATACGAGCCCTCAGACCTCGCAGAATCACGTCGAAAAACACTAGGTAAAGTGAGCTTGGGCTGTGTGCTCACGTATGGCCTACCAACTTTTCTCCTCCATCTGATTCTGTGGCAAGGGTTGAATCAATGAAGAGAACGACATAAGCTCTTCCTCGATTCTCGGGTCGTCCAACCTGAGTTTCGAGGACCATTTCTGTTCGAACGCTTCCGGACCCAGCTCCGAGTCCGACTGGTTGGATTCGTCTGGTCCATATGCTGTGCCCACGGAACTGGCGGGCGAGGGTGCGCGGATGACAGGTGATGCGTAGGCAGGATCGCCCGTGTGGATTAGCGGGGCATTTGGCATTTCGATGGTTTGCAACTTGCAGACACGACGCGACGCGGTGTGACATCGTTGATTAGCGCGACTCGTGACGATCAGTCACGCGGAGTCTCCATTTAAAATCATCGTGACGCGTCTTTACTCCCTTTCGTCTGTTCCACCATCTCGACCTCGGTCTGCTACCATCGATATCTTGTATTTTACCTCTCATGGCCTATGTTTTCAAGAGAGGTTAGTGTCTTAAGCCCCCCTCATCAGCCTAAGTTGATTGTGCGTCCGTCCACGTTGCAGATGGGTAAGCTACTTCCTCCAGCATGACGCGACGCGTCCCGTTGACACCTCAACCCAGGCGTAAGGAGAATGTGCAGTTTGATAAGGTACATTGTGTGTCCGTTGCCCCATGATGATTTTGTCGACTCGAGTAATAGATCACGGCGAGGATAAACAAGCTCTGCTATGGTCTCGACATGGACTATGTTGACCCCATTGAGTGAGTCTACGACGCGTCAGATCCTTTTTTTGAGATATTGATAGTATGCAGGGTGGCGAAAAAAGTGATCGCTGGTGTATACCAAGGCGTCACTACTGTCGAACTCGATGTCAGTTTCTGAACGTGTCAATTTACGTATATTCTAACGTCGCCTTAGAATCTTGCCGCAGAAACCGCTGCCTATCTCACTACGAAACACCCGGACTATGCCGTCCTTGCAGCGCGCATCGCTATATCTAACCTGCACAAGGAAACAAAAAAGAACTTCTCCGCAGTGATCAAAGATCTGTACGAGTATAGTAGGCCAATCCGATGTTGAGTAGACTGTTTCACTAATGGTTTACAGTCAACCCAAAGAATGGTCAGCCGGCAGGTATGATCTCAGAGCAGACATACAACGTCGTACAGAAGCACGCTGCCATGCTGGACTCTGCGATCATTTATAATCGGGACTTCAACTACAATTAGTGAGTTGCCATTAATCTGAAAGTCAGTTTTTTAACTGGCTGGCGCAGCTTCGGCTTCAAGACCCTTGAGCGATCTTATCTGCTCAGGATCAATGGTCGTGTTGCAGAGCGCCCTCAGCACATGATCATGCGAGTGGCTGTCGGCGTTCACGGTGATGATATCGAGCGGGTATTGGAAACGTACAATTTAATGTCTGAACGATACTTCACCCACGCGTCACCCACACTTTTCAATGCTGGCACACCCCACCCGCAACTCAGTTCTTGTTTTCTTGTTTGTATGAAGGACGACTCGATTGAAGGCATCTATGATACGCTGAAAACTTGTGCCATGATCAGCAAGACTGCTGGCGGTATTGGCTTGAGCATTCATTGTATCAGGGCCACAGGGTAAGTGTATTCCCTGTGCTGTTCATTGTTCAAAGAAAACACATTCTCTTGCAGATCGTACATCGCAGGCACGAATGGCTACTCAAACGGCATAGTGCCCATGCTCCGTGCATATGATGCGACTGCACGTTACGTTGACCAAGGAGGCAACAAGCGTCCTGGTGCATTCGCGATTTACTTGGAGCCTTGGCACGACGACATATTTGACTTCATTGATCTCAGAAAGAATCATGGCAAGGAAGAGGCTCGTGCTCGCGATCTCTTCTATGCCCTTTGGATCCCTGACCTTTTGTGCGCCATTTTCTCCTCACATTATGCACTAGCTTGAATGGTCTTTTAGCATGAAGCGTGTTGAGGCGAATGGGGACTGGTCTCTTTTCTGTCCGAATGAGGCGCCTGGGATGGCTGACTGTTGGGGTGCAGAGTTCGAGACTTTGTACGAGAGGTATGAAAAGGAAGGTCGCGCGCGTAGGACTGTTCCTGCCCAGAAACTTTGGTACGCTATCCTCGAGGCACAAATTGAGACCGGAGGGCCTTTCATGGTTTACAAGGACTCAGCTAACCGTACGTGCATCTTTGTCCTTCGGAGTTAATAACTCACCTCCGTTTAGGAAAGTCTAATCAACAGAACCTCGGCACAATTAAGTCATCTAACCTGTGCACTGAGATTATCGAATATTCTTCCCCTGATGAAGCTGCTGTGTGCAATCTTGCTTCTCTCGCCCTCCCTACCTTCATCACGAACGGTCAATATGACTTCCAAAAACTCCACGATGTTACAAAGGTCGTTACCTACAACCTCAACCGCATTATCGACGTCAACTATTACCCTGTTCCCGAGGCGCGCAGATCCAACACGCGCCATCGCCCTATTGGCCTTGGCGTTCAGGGTCTAGCCGATGCCTTCATGATCCTTCGCCTTCCCTTCGACTCTGTGGAAGCCAGGGAGCTGAACTTGAAGATCTTTGAAACGATCTACCATGCGGGTCTCGAGGCGAGCTGTGAGCTTGCGGAAAAGGAAGGATCTTATGAGACTTTCCGTGGCAGTCCCGCAGACCACGGCCAACTCCAGTATGATCTCTGGGGGGTCACACCTACCGACCTTTGGGATTGGATATCCTTGAAGGAGAAGATTGCTCAAAATGGATTGAGGAACTCACTGCTGGTTGCTCCAATGCCTACAGCCTCAACGAGTCAGATCCTTGGATTCAACGAATGCTTCGAGCCATACACCAGGTCAGTTATTTGCCCTCAACAATGGATTGGTGGCTGAGGAGATGTACAGTAACATCTACACTCGTCGTGTCCTCGCTGGTGAATTCCAAATTGTTTGCCCGTGGCTTCTCAGAGATCTTGTTGAGCGTGGCCTCTGGAACGACACGATGAAGACCATGATAATCGCGCACAATGGCTCAGTAGCCAATATCCCCAGTATTCCCGACGATGTCAAAGCCATCTACAAAACTGTTTGGGAGATCAGCCAGAAGAAAGTCATCGACATGGCTGCAGACCGTGGCGCCTTTATATGTCAAAGCCAGAGTTTGAACATCCATTTGCAAGCTCCTACTCTGGGACAGCTCACGAGCATGCATTTCTATGGATGGAAGAAGGGGTTGAAGACCGGAATGTATTACCTGCGTACGCGCCCGGCTGCCCAGGCTATCCAGTTCACGATCGATCAGAACACTCTCAAGGCTGCCAAGATGCTGGAGACCTCTAACAAAGCAAGAGGTCCAGAACGGAACGGCAACAGCATACCAACTCCTTCGGCATCGCCCTCTCCCATACGCAGTACCACAACAAATGCCCCAATCCCTTCTTCCTCGCTGGGTGCTACCTCGAACTCGACAACTGCAAGGGATGAAGAGGTTGATCCCGAGTATGCCGCAGCCCTCCAGCGTCAGAAGGACCGCGAGCTGGAAGAGGCCAAGTTGATGTGTTCACTTGAGAACAAGGAGGCATGCGTGATGTGCTCAGGCTGAGCTTGTCGAGAGAAGTATATAGGCTGTTGATATTTTCTGCTTTGGATCGCCTGTATACCTGTACTTGTCTGTCAAGTTTGCGATGCGTTATCATTCTGTACCCTACGCAATTGTTGTATTTATAATCGATAAATATCACTGATACCAGCTGAACGAGTGAAGTGAAGCTCGAAAGATCCCACATCAGGCCTCGTGCACGAGTACACATGCAGGGGATCTGTAGCTAAGGGAGTATCTTTTGTGCTGCTGCGCGGCCTTGCACGGCCACTTGATGCTCCAGGCCTCAGGCTCCCCCCCTCGCCACCTCACACTCACGCAATGACCATCAAATGACCATAGTGGCAGAAGTGTCTCTCTTCTACATAGATAGATAGATAATGGCACAAGTATCTAACGAACATAGGATGGTCCTCGAGGTATTTACAACGATAGGGAATCGGGGGTGGCTTGCGGAATCGATAGTTACAGGAGTGTCCGAATGGTATACACTGCCATTTTTGACTCAGAACAGCTTTGAAATGAACGAAATAAGTCAGATAGCCCGTTAGACGCGATGGACAGTTAGGACTGCGATACGGCCATCTTGCGCGATGGCATGATTGATTCCTGCACACGAGAATGTGAGTAAGCGACAGGTAGCGTGTCAACACCTGTGTGGCCAATACCTTCAAAACCCGGCTCGACAAGCCCTTCACGCCACTCTACATCGGTCACCCACGAGATACCTTTCCACGAGCTGCCAGAGACGGCGGACTGGACCAGCAAGTCGCGCCCGATGTTGTATCCGTTAGGGACAATCATGTGATGCTTGGTGGAGTCCTGAAACGGAAGCCCAGTCAAAGAAGAGAGATACAATTATCTAATGTCGAGCGAACCTGCTCTTTTGATACCCTGAATATCACAATAAATCAACGAGCCAAGACATACAGCTCTTTCGACGTACCCAAGGAACCATGCCCCGGTATTGAACTCGGTTCCGTTTTGTTTCCAAGCGCGGAAATGATTTCCCCCTGAATATGGTGTTAAAACATGATTGGAACGAGGGTCATAACTTGTGACTAGCCAACGAGGCTTTCCCAGCACGTTCCCCAGCGAGGGAAATAATGCTGACGCGCCAGAATGTGCTCAGATTTTCTGCCGTCTCCGTCGCCGAGGTCTGCTTTGTGAACATGGCCGTAATGCAACCCGAAGCACTCCTCCGAGAACCCAATGGACCTTGTGAAATGAGTCACACGCTTATGACGGGCAAGATAGCCTACTTGTAGTACCAGCGGAAGCCTTCGTCCGTGAGAACGAATGGATCCGATAGATTAGATATAATGACATTCAACGGTTCTCCGTATCTAGGTGTCGTGAACTGGGAAGGTCAAGGGTCAGAGGGGAAGTCAGCATAGAGGAGAGAGGAAGCTCACGTCGATGAATCGACCGCCGAGGGTTCGTGGATCGGCCCAGCCAATTTCGTCCTTGGGTGGCTCTACCCTGAAATTTGAGGGCTGGAGGGGAGATTGTGCGTTCCAGCTGATCCATTTAAAGGGAAATGGTACCGCCAGGGCTGCGGAGAAGAGGGCGAGGAAGGAGAGGACTGAGAACATGGTGGTAGTGAGTATGCCTGGCAAGCCCAGAGCGAAGAAACTC
>QFEM01013786.1:0-15337 GCA_003316205.1 Boletus bicolor
AGGTGTTGGCATTGGGGGGTGGAGAGAAGGAGGGGGAGACGTACATGAGAGACGAAAGAGGGAAGTACGACTGTAGAGGGACGGTTAGCGAGTGAGTGAGATGGAGGGGAACAAGGGACTCACAGTGGATGGCCATCCATGATGATGATGATGATTAACTTGCAGAGAGGGGGGGGGACACCAGGTATATATATCACGTGCACGTGTCTCGATCAGACACGCGATTGTTGTGTGCTACTCTTTATACTCTTATCATGTCTCTCTACACCGCCCTCCGCGTGTCCCCCAAAAAGAAACGCGTCTGCTCCAGCTCAGACGACGAATCGACACCAAAGAGACTCAGATTCGCGTTACCCTCCCCGCCCCGCTCCCCCCCACGCTCCTTGCCATCCCATCTCACCAGACTCGACAACATCCACTCTGCCCTCCAACATGCCCTCTCTCACGCCCTCGCGACGTGTGCCGTCTCCCCTTCAGAACACACTGGCATCATTCGCAACGTCCTCAATCACGTCTCCGTCGCCACCTACTCTGGCCTGACATCTAGATTCGGCGAGGACGATCTGAAGCGTCTCTGCTGGACCTGGGAATGGGACCCCGCATCCCTCCCCGTCTCTGCCACACAAGACGATTCCAATCCATTCCTCGTTTCCACTGGCTCCCCAAAGGACTGGACACGTGGCTCAATGGGCTTCGTCGTCAGTCCCACCTCTCATTACTCAAAGACAGCCGGAAAACGCGTCCCTGTATACGGCATCGGCATCGAGGTCGAGATGGACATCGACAAGGGCATGACCGGTGGCATGGCTGCCGTCGCAAGGTGGACAGCAGACGCTGACAGGCGACGCACAGAGTTCCGTTCAAAGCTCGAATCTTGGGTCAACGTACTCTTTTTTCCTCTCTCCGTCCCTCCCAAAACTCACCTTTCTTTACCCAGAACCACTGCGATACCACCCCAATCCCAAATGTACCTATGGCAGACCTCCCCCAACTCGCCATTCACCTCGTCCAGCCTTCGTCCCTCACCCGGGTGTTTGCATCCGCATCTCCAAACGGTGCAGCCGCCCTTGCAAACATCCTCCCCCCCTGCCCCTCCTCTCCCTCCAAGTCCCCTTCCACTCTCTCCCGAAAAACTACAAGTGTCCCTCGCCAATTCTCTGTCCCCTTTCCAATCGCGAAAACCCACTCCAGCGAGGCCTCCCCATCCAAACCTTTCGCTTCTCTCCTCCGCACCCCGTCCTCTCGGCTCAAGCATGTCGATCCTCTTGCGGGACTCCTCACACCACAGACCCCTGCTCGTAGACGCCTGCAATCCGAAGCATCCGACGCACTGCCCACAACACCCGTCCACCAGCGTGGCTCTGATGCCCAGACTGCACCATCCACTCCAAGCACTTCTCGACGTCAAGCCCTATACGATCGCGTCCGCCTCAAATCATTGACGTCCACCCCGGTCAAGGTCAAGAGTGCCCAAGTCCCGGGCGGTAAACTTACCAGAGATCAGATTCAGAAATTGGGTCAGGAAGAAATCCGGCGTCGTTGCTTGCTCGGTCGGCTAGGTGGTGTTGCCGAAAGTACCTGGATGTAAGTGCAAACTACAATTATCGCGATTCTACAGATTAACATCACCAGGTTGTTCTCATCCCCTGTTGGGTCGACCGCAACGCCAACCACTCGTAAGCGCAAGGCTCTCCCCGCCAGCGATGTCATGGCTGCTGTCGTGAAATCCTCCCCCGTCCCGATGTCGACGTCGGAAGCCTCTGAATCACTAAAGTTGCTTACGACACTCTGTCCGTTCTTCCTCAAACCACTTGACATTAATGGCGAAGAATGGCTCGAAATGCCACCCACCGCATCGACTTCAGACACCACCGAAGGTTCCGCAAACCAGGACTCCTCGAGTCCGACAAAGTCGTCAGGAAGTAAATTAGCCCCTCCCCCTAGCCCTGGATCGAAACTATTTGGAGGTGGCCCGACTGCGAGCCCCGGATCTAAGGCGCGTATAGACAGTGCAGAACAGTTGCTCACCCGAAGTCCTCGCAGGGTCAAGCGGGAGGCAGGAGGAATCAGGGAAGTCAGAGAGATAATCAGAAGAGAGTTGGAACTTCATGATTGATCAACAGTGCTTTCATTTACTTGCGTCCATTGGCTATTCGCGGTACCTCGTCTTGTTACCTTTTTTTTTGCGATACCTTGTAACTCCGATATACCTACACACTTGCGTTTGTTCAGCGACACCAATTCTACTCTACTCCAGCCAAAAACTCTGCCCAAACATCCTCCATGTGGTACAAGATACTAATATGTCCGCCATGAAGAGTCTTGACCTTGGTATTCTTGTAAGAGGCAGCTAGATACTGCGTCCACGCTTCAGGGGCCTCTTTATCCCCGGGACCCGTCACCAGCATGACAAATGGACGAGAATGCTCCTCGTCCAATGCGTCAGGCCGAAATCCCCAGTCCGAGTGCAGGACAAAGGACATGAGCTTGAAACCCTCCCAAGAGGTCGCTACGCTGCGCATGGCATTCGTAGCGAACCTCCTCTCCGTTTCGCCCTCCGCTATACCCTCTCTCGCCCTCCACTGGGCATACTCCTCCTTCTCTGCTTCGTCCATCTTGTCAAAAAGGAATTCCCGCAAGAACTTCTCCGCGTTGTCGACCGTGGACATTTTTCTCGCCATCATAAATTTCACGAGATAAACCAACGCGTGCTTGAAGGGGAGCCACTGGACGATGGGGCCGACCATCAAGTAATTGCTCCATGTCATATGCTTTGCATAGTCTTTGTCATAGCGGAAAGGCGAGAGTGCTCCCATCAGCAGCACGCCGACGATGCACCGCCCGTACGGGAACTTGTCATACGGGGCACCGTACAATATCTGGGCTGGCACCGAGCCAAAAGACCCCCCAGAGACGTAGAGCTTGATATCTCTCCCGTTTTCAGGATAGAGGTGGTCAAGGATGGCAGTCATGTCGCTGATGATACAGTCGACGTATGGCGTGGATGGGGAAGGGGGGGAAGTATTCCCCCAACCGGGGAGCGTGGGACAGATGTGGTGGATGTCCTTTGACGCGATGGTGCGAGAGACCTTGGACGTCTCTCCGACTGTGAAGGCGCCATGGAGGTAAAGGAGAACGGTCGTGCTGGATGCATTGCCAGCAGTGGCGTAGGCCAGCGTACGACCACCTATCAACGCGAGGGTGCGCTCGTGGGTGGAGTCGTCCATGTAAGTAGTGTATCGTTTCACAGTGACTGGTGCTCAGTATTTGAGTTGAACGCCGCACGCAGTCACGCCAGATTCCTCCACTTCTGCGCCCGCAGCTGGGCCTTTGACATGTCCGAGGGTCGCTGCGCTATGTTGTCGAGGAATCCTAAAATCCGATCCATCGAGTACCCAAATGTGTCAGGTAGTCATGACGCCAAAATCGAATACTTGCCCGCTTAGCTCAGTGGTAGAGCGCGTCACTTGTAATGATGAGGTCGGTTGTTCAATCCAGCCAGTGGGCATATTTTTTTACATTGTTCCTCCTATCCGTACGTAGACAATTTCAACAGGCGGCATTGCGCCCGAGTACATACTATTCCCGATTCAGGTCCGTCCGGATCGTTCTCTCAAACTGCGCACAATCTACGACTCTGCCTTCCTTCCGACTTTGCTCCGCAGCGAATACCGTAAGATGACTTGTCAATATCTCACCGACATCAACGCCAAGAATTGCTTGATCGCGCAGCCGCACTGCATCGATGAACGTTCGAGTAAGGCCTAGGTCTCCCCCTCCGTGACCACCTCCCTCGTTGGGAGGACGATGTGTTGTCTGTTTACCAGTTCGGAAATCGGTCACCATAAACGTATTCATATCGCCAACAATCTCGCCGTGCGTAAAATGAAGGCGTGTCTGACGTTCACAAATGAGGGAAGTATACGCAACCATCGTGAAGGAGACCGTCGCCCCAGAAGAGAATTCGATATTGACCACCTGTGGTACGGGATCAACGGACCTTGGCAAGCACGAGAATACGTTGGGACACGCACTTGATGATCACAAACATCATTGTCACTTTCGTAGACGCATTTACCATAAGGACCGTTTTGTAACGCCTCTGTTATGTTTTCGATGTCGGGTATGCCATCCACAATGGTACTTGCAGGCCAGCAGGTATTTCCTTGGGACACGGGATCCAGGTATACTGAGGGGCAGGTTGAGTAAGCACCAGTTATGTATACCAAGGATAACATACTTTTCTTTGCGCTGTATGGACATTCATGTTTGATGGGGCATTCGAGGCACCGCGACGCGCTCCCAGCAGTTATCGGTTTCCTGTCCTTCTTAAAATGATGCAGAGATCCGAACGAGGACACTCTGGTAGGAGTAGCTGGGGATAGCCAATGGCAAAGAATGTCGATATCACTAGATAACATCGTTAGATAGGAGAGGGATCAGAGTAGAGGATGATCGAGATTTACTGGCAACTCTTGGTCATAAGAGAGAACGAGCTCTCCGCTTCCTTCGCCCAGTTACCCCGGACGTACGAATGGGCAAAGTGGAAATAACCGACAGGCTCGACATGCACGGCATTCACGAGCTCCCCCAGCTGGCCGGAGCGAACTACTTCTGTGACTGCCCTGGTATATGGCGAGTAACGCAATACTGCGCCATCGTCGTCAGCCCTCAGTCGATACTCGTAGCAGATGGCGCGTACCGTGTCCCATCCCAAATATGATCCCAGCCTCGTTTACTGCCTTCTCCATCTCAACGAGATCGCGCAAGTTCGTTGCCATCGGCTTCTCGCACAGGATATGATATCCCTGCTGAGCAAAAGGCAACACAACGTCCCTGTGCATATGGTCTTGTACAGCGACGATGACAGCATCCGCCAGGCGTTTCCCAACAGTCTCGAGCGTCTCCGAGGACGCTTTGAGGAGATCTTGCCACGTGTTGAAGACGAGGGTATCGTCGACAGCGTGAGCCTTGGCAAAGAGGGCGCGGGTATTGTTGCGGGGTTCTGCGATCGCTACGATCTTGCATTGATGGGGTTGATTGAGCGCGTAGGCAGCATATTTCTGTCATTGGCTCAGGGGTTGGCGATAGGTAACAGATAATAGATACGTACCGTTCCGCGCTGGCCACAGCCAATGACGGCGAGGGTGATGGGCACGGTGGGGATCCCGCTCGAGCTCATGGGTATCCTTTGGCTTTGTATTGGAGGAGCGTGGCCAGAGCGCCTTTGGTATTATGAATCCAGGACGACATGTGACCATACTGCTGGCGGTCCGGAGACGCTGTAGATATTCATGTCGAGTGGAGGTGGGTTGACCACACCAACATGAACGGGGGACGCAGAAAAGATTGCCTGCCAACATAACATGCTCGATCCAAGTCAGCCAAATAGAACAACATGCCTCGTCTCCTACCGCGTCTACTCAAAGTACTCCAGGAAACACCCCCCACATACTTGAACTCGAAACACGTCGCGCGCTCGCAACAAAATGTCGGTCCCCGCAAAAGAAAATCACTGTATCGACCGATTCCCGTCTCTTTGCCATCTTTTCATCCCGCTGGGCGGACGCGCTCGATTCTGCTCGACGAGAACCCGGTGACGGATAAACGGGTGTTCGCGAGGCATAAGCGTCTCCCTCCGAGAGTGCGTCTGGGTCCTCGCTCGGTCGTGCACGAAGAACACGATGTTCCGAGGGAGATGACCACCCAAGAACGCGAGTGGTGGTCGAGCCCATACCGTGCGTTCGACCACTCGTTTCCCCACTTTTTGCGCTCGTCGCCAATGAATCCTACCAACGACAGTCAGAATGCTAGCCACCCCGTTGCGACAATGCACGATTTCCAAACGATATCTACCCAATGGTACGTGCATGTTTTCATGTCCAAATACCTCTCATCTCGGTTTCATGTCCAGATTTTCTCGTTAGACTCGCAGTGTTACGCTTGCCATCAGCGGAAAACGCTCGCTCGTTGGAGGTCCTCATGCCAGATGGACTCGAACATCCGAAATACAAGCGGAGGAAAGCACACGTTGCCGTGTATGTGCCCTGTTGGAAGGACGCTGTCGAAACTATGAAATCACCAGGTGGCTATCTCGACTCCCTCTTTACTCACCAACTCACTCGTATGTTCCCATCGCCAGTCTCGCTCTCCCGCTATGGTGCCAATATATTCTTTTCCAAACACCTTTGTTCGCACATCAGCTATCTCCTACGTCTCCGCGTTCTCCAAGAACTAGAAGTGCTGGCTGATGCTCTCAAACGGAACCCGGGCCGAATCGAATTCGGTGCGGACGCGGACCCCACGATTATCCGACGTCTAACGCGATCCGAGTTCAAGACCTTCCGCGAGACGGGCACAATACCTTACCCCGATGCAGTAGCCGTCCTCGTCGTTCCTCCCGTCAACCGCGATTCGAGAACCAACTTACGACCTCGACCGTCGCAAGAGCCAGAAACCCCATCTAGTGAATCAAGTGACCCTCCAAAACCCATGCACAAGAGAGCCCTTCCGCCGCTCTCACGCCTACACTATGTCAGTGTCCCTGAGGGCGTGCTGGAGCAGGGGGTGGATAATACTCCGGAGATACCCTTTTCAACTTTCTTACCAAACGCGCGCGTTCCCCAGTACAATGGCGTCACGATGTTCCCTTATGCACCACACCGTACTGCGTTCCACAAGTCGCTCACGGAACTACTAGACATTGAACGACATTTCCGCGGAGTACGCCTAACTACGGAAAGGAGAACCACGAGTAGAGAGACACTTGGGCGCGCAAAGGGTGACGCAAAAGGGAGCCACGTGTTTCTTCTCCTGTCGAGTGAACAGACGGTGAAACGTGCGGACACGGCCACGCTCGCAATTGCGCTGTGGAGACTGAGGATGTGGGAGGGCGATGCGTTCGCTGATAAAGACGAAGGTTGGGAGATCGGAAAGGAATGGAGGATCGAGCAAAGTAATTGTCTATAGGATTTACACATACGCCTATCGACCCACTCGCGCAGGACTGCTGCCAATCGTCCTTCAAAGCATCAAAAGGTTGTGAATGATACTTTATAACACTGAGTGATACAATTTATTCGACAGTCATTGGTACTGGCACGTTCTCGAAGGTATTCTTGAAAGGTGTCGACAGCACCTCCTTGCCTTCCCAGAACCTGGGGAGCCGGTCACCGGGTACGAACAACCGCTCGACGCCTTCCTCGGTAATGACACACATGCGAATGACACCCCCTGATGAGCCATCTCGGGACATCGCAAGTGCGAGTGCTGTGGAGGTGGAAGTGAACATTCCCGGCAGAAGGCAGACATATGCAGACATACTGTTCTTGACGAATTCGACGGTCTCATCTCTCCCCCATCCCTCTTGATAAGTAGCGTCGCAGTAACCATACACGTACGTCGATCCGGAACCTAGCATCAAACAAGCCTCAGTCTGAAAAAAAAAAATAAAGCATGACTTCAAAGCCTCTCGACGCACCGCCGATAGCCCACGGCTGACGGAAAAGTCCACCTCCGAGGGGAACATTGTAGACGCTAGGACCGACCTCGCTGTCCCAACCAGCCACTATTATCCCGGCAGACAATTGGTCCTTGTTTTCGTAACACATTTGCTCAAAGATAGCTGCTGCTACTGCGACGGAGGGAGGTGTGCCGCGCATCTGCCTATTTCCCAGATGCGTATTAGAAGACAAAAGAAACAAGAGAGCGATCGAACGCACGTTACCAGCTGGCAGTTGTGGTGGACGGCATCAGCTATGGCCTGTGTGTCCGCTGCTGACCCTGATCGACAGCAATATATGCGATCGTGGATGTGCGTGAGCTTGTCTGTTACACGATTAGCCTGGATTATCACGCAAAAGATATTAGGAGAGGAGCGAGGACGAAGGGAGCAACGACGGACGATGTAGCTTCCGGTCGTTGTGCGACTATCTGCGCCAACGACTACACCTCGGTCGAATTGGACGGCCATGATGGATGTCTGCGAGAGCCCATGTGGATGAGGAGCGTCTGAGAAGTGAATGGATACGCACACCGAGGTTGACCTCGCCGCTTTTGAGCCTGTCCATGTCGATGCGATCCATTGTGTGTGTGAGTGAAGAGTCGAGGACAAGATGCGGTGGCTGTTGGGCTGACGCGTCAGCCTGGACGCGTGTGCGTTGTATAGACATTGACCAAGACACCGACCAGACAACTTCTCAGCAACGTCCGCGATGGCTTCTAGACAACTGGGCACGCTCTACCGCGAACTACAGCGCGCGTTCGACGCACGCCCGACCGATCTCAAGAAATGCGGCGCAGTGCTTGCTCAGCTCAAGGTAAGTTGTGGGTCTCATCGTCATCCCTGGTGACTCGTCCCAACGACCACAAGATCGGCTTGATACAAACAGGCCTTCTCATCCCAACATCCGAGGCAAGCTTGCAAGACTTGGTCGTTGCCCGTAGGTGTTCCAGGCTATCCGCGTCCGCTCATGGCTTCACGACTCATATAACAGGCGATATCCTCGAAATCGGTGCTTTCTGTAGCATACGAGCCAAAGACGTCCCCTCGTTCGACAGGTATTTTTCGCAGTTACAGACTTTCTATACCGATTTTAGGTCAGGCCAATCCAGTCCCCGAACGTCGTTACCAGTTGTCTCATTCCTCCCCCCAGATCCGTTCTACCCCCTTCGAAACGCGAATTCCCCGTTCGCGGGCTGAACCTCATCCGTCTCCTCACTCAAAACAGAATCGCAGACTTCCACACAATCCTCGAATCCCTCCCTCTTCCTGCCGACGAAATCAGTGCTAATCCCTACATTGCCCACCCGGTCAACCTCGAACGGTGGCTCATGGAAGGGAGTTATTCCAAGGTATGGAATGCAAGAGAGGAAGCGCCTGCGGAGGAGTACAAGTTCTTCGTAGACAGTCTCATGGGAACTATCAGGTACGTTACTGATAGTTGCAGCGTGTGCTAATCGCTCACGCATTGTGATAGAAATGAGATTGCAAGTTGTGAAGAGTCGGCGTATGAGAGCCTTCCATTGAAGGATGCTGCTACGCTCCTCTTCTTCACTTCACAGTCTGACCTTTTGAGATTCGCACAGCAGGTGTGTAGTTGTCCAAACCGGTCACCTCGTCAGCACTTAAAGTGGATTTCATAGCGCGGGTGGCAAGTAGATCTAACCGCAGGTCTCATTAAATTTGCACGCAAGAATGACGAACAGACTGAAATCCCAAAACAGAGGCTCATCGCGGCGAACCTAGTGTACGCGCGCGAACTCGAGCAAATTGTCTAGATACAATGTCCAATTAATTGATTTCCCTTGGGATGGGAATCTGCGATTTCTCACCTCAGGCAGTGGAACGGCAACATACAGCGTACAAGGTTGAATTCGGCGATGAGTTCTGATACTAAGACACGAGTTACTACTCGAAATTCTCCAGTGTTTCCTTTGCTTTTCGTTCTGCCTCCGCTAGAAAGTCGGCTGGTACTGGTACATGCAGGCCATTCGTCTCACTGCCTACCCATGACATCTCGAGCTCAAATTCTTTCTCTTTGTTGTCATCGTGGACGAGGTATATTCTGGGATAATATCAGCAGCTGGAGCGTGGTCAGGGATAGGAGACAGACATTCTGGCGGCTTCCATGACCGCCTCCCGCGCAGAAAGCTCCGAGAGTTTAAGCTTCTCCAGTTCAGTCTTGGCCAATTGTCGTCCCTTGCCAATGGCCGCTCCGTGGTATCCCTGATCGACACATCGGGATGCGTGAACACTGCAACAAGGAGGGGACATACCAAGCAGACGCCGCTAGGCTCGACAACATAGAGCGATGGACCAGTCTTGTCAACTCCCGCAAAAATGGTGCTGATACCAAACGGCCGGACAGATGAGTAGAGCGTATACATCTGCGCATAGTGCGCTAGGCGATCCGAAATATGCTATGGGAGACGCGAATTTTTGCTCAGAGAAATGACTACGATGGATCGAACCCAAGTATACCTTGACGGTCGGTTGTTCTCTCAAGCTATTGCGGGTGTTTGCACATTCGTCGCGTGCCCTGTTCGAGATATTGCGACCGTCCGCAAGGAGGCCCGCGGTAGCCTAGGTATGATGTGTTCAAGTAAAAAAGGGGGGAAGATCTAAGAGTTTTACCATGCCAATATGTCTGTCTATCGTCTGGATACGTCGGTTGGCTCCTGGGACGAGGAGCTTTGAGTGGATGAGTTTTTCTACGGCAAGGATGACACCATCCTTGACTCGGAGGCCGATCGCGGTGCTAAACGACATGATTTATGAGTATTACCGATGGGGGGACAGACAGACGCATACCCCGAGTTCTCGACGGCCTTGTTAGCGTACTCGACCTGGATAGCACACGTCTAAGCTGGAAGGGGGGTTTGGGATGATAGCGCACCTGAAATATGCGACCGTCTGGTGAGTAAGTACTCGCTGAAAGATCGTAGCCTGTACCGATGGAGGTCATCGTGGTTAGCGAGCAAGTCTACTCGTGATGTACGCGCAAGCCAGCGTCGCGTCCGTGAGAAAGACGAGCCGAACCAAGCCAGACGCGACGATGAACTGGCTCGCCGTGCCCATCGTCCTCGACCACGACCACATTCCCGCTCTCAATGGACGCAGCAGACGCCATCGCACACGATGACTGGTATACCTTGCTCGACGCTCACCCCATCTTCGACTTCCCACCTCGTTCTCGGTCGGGGCGAGGCAAAGCCCTTGCGGAACAGTCCCTCGAGATCTCGACCATCACTTCCTCTCAAGACAGCCATTCGGAGCATGATTTTGTCCTCTCCGGTCGCCGACAGCTTATGGCTTTGAAAGATGCAGATCTCATCGTTGCCGCGGGCTCAGAACTTAGGATGACGTCCCTTTGGGACACCAAGTTAGGTCGCGGGACAGGCAAGTCGTACAAGGTACGTAGAAGCACGCACACGGTCGGGCTAGACATGGAAAAATCAATACCAGGTTCTTCACGTCCCAAACGTCGACTTCCAAATCCACCAACTTGCACTGAACCCTAGTAGTAAACTTCTTGCAGTCGCAGGTGCTTACCAAGTTGCGGTAGTCGTTTTACCCCGTGCGGGCTACACAAAGGTCGTTTCCTCATCTATCGACTGCAAGTATGCATCTTCCCTCCCTTGTCGTACCTTGCGTTCACCGTTAATCCAGAGCGGTCCAAGTGGGACAATTCAATCATGGGACGACATCCTCAGTACCCATTGCCAAGGTTGACTGGCACCCGTGGGGAGAGGCAGGGTCAACGCTCATGGTCATGACCGCGGATGGAAAACTCAGGCAAGCTATCGTCGACGTTACTCTGCTTCGGATTAGCTGACTACTAATTCTAGGGAGTACGACATCTCGGTTGACTGGGAGGAACCACAACAGGTGCTCTCCTTTATTCCGGAGAAGAAATCGAGGTCTTTCTTAGCTCAAGATCCTGCGGAACGCGAGGTCACCTCTTTCACTCTCGGAAAAGGGAGGGCTGATTGGGGCCCCTTGACTGTGTATGCCTTGACTCGCTCAGGGGACATCTACGCCATATGTCCCTACATGCCTCGCAATGCGTGAGTGTATTATCGCTGACTCCTTCGTCATATTTACACATGGTTGACCACAATCGAATTCAGTTCGGTCCCGTCTTCATTCATCCACGCCCTTGAATGCTTTATCGCCGCGAAACAAGAATTTGTTTCACAAGACACATCAGCGGCCGCATCCAATCTTTCGACACTTTACGACTATCAACATAAATATGTTTCCGCTCTTATTAAACAGCTCCCTCCGGGCACCGTCTTCCCCGCTGTATCACGCTCTGTACTTATGCATCCTCCAAATACCATCAAAAGCCAGCCTTCTAGACAGGGACCGTTCCTCCTCCAACCCTCTCCACGTGTACTGGAAGGTAGCGAAGGAGGGGACGCGACAGACATTGCTTATATGGCTTTTGCGGATGATGGGGAGGAAGATTACGAGGGCGAGACAGAGAGGCTCGGAATCATCATCGTCACTTATCAGGATGGGAAGGCGGATGTTTACTTGGATGTCGAGAAAGTCGAAGCTCGATGGGAGAGTAAACAAGCGAGTTTCCGTCTTGTCCTCGTTATTCTCTGGGGGATGCTTATATTCTTATTCTTATTTTAGGAAAGGGGTAACGAACTTCCCATGTTCGCTGTATATGAGACGATCGACCTAGGTCTCATCTCCATGCTTAAAACTCCACCATCGTCAACCAGCTCACTATCGGATCTACTGCAAGGAAACCACCCAGTCATCCTTCCCGACCCGATACACGACGATACTGTTTACATCTACCACGCTTTTGGCGTTCACTCGCTCGAGTTTGGAGATTTGCTTCACAGTCTAGCGACGGCGCTGCGTGCAGACGACGATGACGGAACAACGTTGTGTAGCACGCTCGAAACATCGGTGGGGACACAAGTATCCCCTATTCTAAGTACATTTTCCTTTCAACGACGGTATGTGAAGTGACAAAATACATCTCTGTGCGATTCTGTTAATAATTCTTAAAGGTGCTCCAACCCGGTGATAGCGCTATGTGTACCCAACGACGTTTACCTCTCTTACAGTGTTCTCGTGCTTACATCTGTTTTCCGAATCGCATACTTCCCGCTGAACCTCCGTACGGCTCTCTCCCATATAGCCTCGTCCGAGCCATCGTTGCCAAGCGTCACGGCGCCCCCCACTTCCACAGAACTCACTGTACCTGCAAGCTTTACTCCTAGCGACCTGCTGACACAGATGGACGGCCCTCCTGCATACGTCTCACTGCTTGATACAGAACCATTCGTGCCACCAGCTATTTTAACCCGCCGTACTTCACATGCCCGACTCTCTTCGGGAATACCAGCACGCGAATTCGTGCTTACGCCAGATACCCTTCGTTTCTTTGGGACGCAAGTAACCTCGATGACGACACACATAAGGACAGTGCTACTGGCACACAGAAGTGTTGAGGATAGGGTTGAACTGCAAAAAGCAGAATTTGCGAGAATGCAGCAGAAGTGCGGGGAGATGCTCCGCCTTGTCGGGTTGTTGAAGGAGAGAGTGAAGGATATACAAGGGGCAAAAGAAGAAGGGATTGTTGGGAGGGTGGAGAGGATGAAGGGGAAGCATAAGGAGTTGATGGGGAGGGCTGATAGGATTTTGCAGGCGTTGATGAACGGTGCGTCACCTGAGCTGAGTGAATGTGAGACGAAATGGTTCGGGGAGTTGGGAAGGATGAAAGCGGAGGTCATTGGTGCGGGGAAGTTTGACGAAGGGTCCTTGAAGGCGAGGACTGCATTGGTGGGCAACGATAGGTGTTTGGTGAGGGTCGATACTGACTGCCTCGACTCAGCTAAAGCGAGAGTATGAACGCATCATGCCGAGCTTGAAGGACGTCGTGGCAAAAGAAGAGCAAAGAAGGAAGCGAGATTCTAATAATTCACAGTCGCTTGGTATTTCGCAAGCGTTTGGGCTGGGGGAGCGGTCTAATATTGAGTACGCCCGGTGCTAGAAGGCATTGACGCTATACTAATCGCCATCGCAGAAAAACAAAGATCGCCGAGTTGGAGAAGGAGATTGTCAAGATGGCGTCGCAGATGCAATTATCGCTCGGTCGACCGCCGTCGGAGGGAGTGGGAGAGAGTAGTTGAGCTGTCATGTAAAACATCAGGGGCTTGTCCCAATAAGTCATCATCTCCGATTAAAACCCCGACCACGCGTCGTGACTTCTCCCCAAACGAGACCTAAACCAGGAGACGAGAATGTTTGGCTCACTCAGAACGAGCTCAGACTTGAAAGACCCATCTTCATGTCAGTCCCGCACTCATTTTTTTGTTGTTCTCGACAAATTTCAGATCCCTGTAGCGTCTACTTCGTCTCTCTTCGGAGCGAAACCTCCTGCCTCGACTTCATCAAGTCAGTTGTGGTTGCATTCACATTGCCACATACTCACGATCTCACAGCAACATTGGGTGCCTCGCCCTCCCCAGCAAAGGATGCTGATAAACCCAAAGATGGTAAGTTGCGTGCCCCCGGAGATTCCAAAAACTCCTCACCGTTGACAGTCACTCCCGTCACGACTGCAATCTCCGTTCCTCCTCCATCTGTTCTGAAGGGCAAGACGATCGAGGAGATTGTTAACAAATGGACAGCTGACCTTGACAGTCACGTCCGGGAATTTAACAAGTTTGCCGGTGAAGTCGCAGTGTGGGACCGCGCCTTGATGGAAAATGGTAACAATGTAAGTGCGACGCTATACACCCGAGATGCCGGGTGTCCGTGATCGGGCCTCTGAAACCTGTGCGCGCAGCTGGCCGCAATATATTGCCATGTATTGGCTGTCGAGCGAGAGCAGAGCGACATCGAGCAAGCGCTCGATCATATCGAACAACAACAAAAAGACCTTGTATCTACATTGGATGCTTACGAACGGTCCGTCGGGGAAGTCCTGGGTGGTCAAGGAGGCAGCCTCCGCACGCTCGACACGGGGCCTGCGGACACGGAACGTGATAAAAAGTATGTCAGCTTTCCTTTCGAAAATGCGGTGTCACCGTCCCATGACTTCTGCTCATGTGCATGTGCCTTGGCGTTTCCATCAGTTTTGTCCTCGCGACCGAGTTGCATTCACACCTCGATGATCTCTCGGGATCTCTTACTCAGATGATCGATTCGGTCAATGCCCTTTCGCTAGCACCGTCTCCCAACGGGTCTTCTCAAGGAAGTGAGGATCCAATGGTACAAATCTCGCAGATCCTCAGCAGCCATCTAGAAAGCTTGCAGTGGATCGATGGGGCTGTGCGCGAGGTCGAGGGCAACGTAAACGAGGTGGAGAAAAGGGTGCGCGACGTAGGCGTGAATGACCACACGCTGAGCAGCAGTACAGCTCATAAACAACGGGGTTTCGGCCCATCTCGATAAACAACAATAATACATTACTCATCCTGCGGATCTGTATCTCTATCATGACATCTGCTCAACTGACTGTACAATCTCCACATATAATTAATTTTGCACGACCCGCGGCAAAGATAGTGTTGCGTCACTATGATCCAGGTACAGCTATAGTCCTTGTTCGTACAAAAGGTTTACGCATGTATAAGTAAGTTAGCAGAAGCGCAGTGCTTGCTTGGAAAACGTTGCGGAGAACATGTTGTGTTGGTTAGTTTGTCAGCGGACTCCGTGCACGAATGCGTTCGCCGTAGTAATAAATCCATACTGGGAATGGAATCCCAATGACAATCGCGAGTCCTGCGAGCATCGAGTTCCCACCACCATAACCCAGCTTGGCATACATCTGTTCTCCGAACAGGGGAAAGGCAAACCCAAGGG